>QOVE01004644.1:1402-12029 GCA_003521275.1 Tricholoma sp. MG99 | reverse complement strand
CCGCGTTATACATGGATGCGAAATCTTCTAGACACTTGCAATACACGGCAACTGCACAGGAATGGTGTCTGCCAAGTCACTTGCAAGGTTCTATGTAGGAGGAGTGTCGCGGCGAAGGTGTGCAGGTGGGGTGGTAACGATGGTTGCACCGAGTCCGCGAAGTCAAAGTGTGTATCCTCTACTTAGCATTTGCTGCCTTCTAAAACCCGTTTTCTTATGATATCTGCTATTCTTAGGTTTATGGAATGTGGAATACGGTGTTTCCATCCAGCATCCGCTACCTATGGCCCGGGGCATGATGACAGCCTCGCGTTATCATCTTGTTGAACCCATTCAATTGCATCACTTGAGGCTATATTTCTTCTACCTTACTCTATGCAGATGTAAACCGGTATCATGCTGAATCCACTACCCATGTACAGTTGAGAACAGCATATAAGAATCCGTTGGTGGAAGTAATCACTGTCTTCATTGTTGATCCCAATGACTGCGAGTTGTTGCCTGCTGCCCAATGCCCCAAACTTGGATCTCTGTGCTCTCGAATTTTTTATCGACTTCTAGTGGAACAGGCTGAGCAAACCGGTCTTGCAAGACCACTTCATACATTCACGGCATGTTTGGGAGCTTGCCCAGTGTTGGCGTTCACTTATCTCACATTTTGCCGTCGTATCATCAGTAAGCCTACAATATCCACTGCTGGCTATCTGCCACAAGCCTTCAAGAGGCCCCAGGAGCAGCCATACACGAGTAAAACCTCTGCACCATCGAATTTAAAGATTTTTCGGTATTTATTTTATTTTTCAGATTTTCCGTTCAACCAAAAACACGTGGAACGAGAATTTCCGAAAACCCTGTATACCTTTTTTACATCCCGGAAAATCATGCTGTGTAATTTACATGTATATATGTACCCCGCACGCAACCCTACTATCGTTTCAGTAACAGTTGTAAGCTCTCGCTTCGGTTTACACCATACTATATTTATCACGGGGCAGGCAATTCAAGCAACACCAATCGACCATCTTCCTGAATCCAATACCAGGATACTGTAGCTCGCGATTCGTTCAATCGAAACAGTATCGGGCCTCTCGGTAATTTGTATGAAGGGATATATACCTCCAGTCCAGGTTGTGAAAATAAACCCTTCTGTCCATCTGCAATTACACAACGCAAGTCCCCGCTATGTTCCATCGTGTCAGGAAAGCCAGTCATGTCGCGTGCGCGATACAAAGAAAGGAAGCGGGTATTATGTCCTACACCATAATGATGATCCCCGTGCCATTCTCTTTCGCCCTGCCACTTATTGTCAACAGAGTTTTCAGTCAGGAATTGGGACTTGGTGACGTCCCATAGTTTTCGTGCGTGGTTAGAAACATACCCTAGTATCTGGCTATCGGGGGAAAATGATGGAAAATGCGGCCTAGGAAACGCAAATGATTCATGACCAACAAGTGTGGGTAACAGCGAATCAGAATCCGATTCTAGAATCCAGATTAAGATGCAATTTAATGATGCGGCTGCCAGAGTACGTCCGTCCGCAGACAGAGCTAGCTCCGTCAAGGGTGCTCCTTCGTAGCATTGAGGAATGTCAACCCGCCTTGGGCGAAGAAGTCGCTTAGTATCCCACACATACACTGAACCATGGTCTAGTTCTATCCCTGCCACACGATGGGCATCTGGTTCGGTTGAAAATGCGAGCGTAGGATGAATTCGGATGGGGTCAAAGCTCAAAGCCAGTGCCACCTGTGATCCGCGTACATTTGCTGCATCAAGATCTAGAGTTTTAATGTCCTGAGCCTTGCGAAATGAACCGCACACTAGGTTATGGCCGTTTGGGTAGAATCGAAGTATCTGGTAAACATTCGAATGATAGACTACCCTCTGAGATGCAGTGTTCCATATCTCGGACTGGCGACCACCAGTTTGGGAGAGGTCGGTTAAGCGGCTCACGGAAGTTGGCTTGTATGTCACCGCGATGAAGTTACCATCTGAGGCGAACTGGATGTAATTTGCATTGGTCAGGCGAGTTTGAAGAACGCCTTCCTGCTCTCCCGTATTAGCATCATAGATCGCAATCAGACCAGCGTCCGATAAAGTTGCAATTAAACAACCGTTTGAAGAAGTCGCAAAAGCTGCGAGCTGCGAGTGGTTTGTGGACTCTGAAATATTGTCGACGACACCATCTAGTGGGGAAGGACCTGATGGCGTTCCCAGAAGAGAAGTTTCACCGTTCTTCTCGGTGAATACAGGACCATCTGTTGAAAATCTGAGTTGTGGGGTGTCAGATTTCGTGTGGGATGTTAGAGTGAGGAGAGGAATCTCGCCCTGGGGAATACATTGTACGAGGAAGTGAGCATCTGGGGAGACCACGAAGTAGGACGCTTGTGCATCCGACTTGTGTCCCGAAAATGTTAACAGCATATCGTCGTTTGTAGATTGCGCCAAAAGGAAAATACCCCCGTCAGGATCCTGAAAAACGAGTATAGTACCTGAAGGGGACCAGGCAAGAGGTCCCGTACCCGGGTAGGCAGCCTTTAGACGTCCAGATTTCATCTCTATGATGTATATCCAGGAGACTCTCAGATCCTCTTCGACGACGGCGAGAGCTAAGTGGTTTGAATCTGGGGATAACTCGGCTTTATGTAATGTCGTCCAAGGATCATCCCATTCAAGAAATTGTTTTTGAAAAAGCAACGAACCCGTGTTGGAGTCGTGTACAGAAAGGTGTTCCTTGGCTAGAAGCAGGATAAATATGCCATTCGCAGACAGCAACTGTGTGTGACTCTGCGAATCTGGAATGTCTACCAGGATACCTGTGTCTGCATGCCAGCATTTTAGCGTCCTGTTGCAGGATGAATCTGATAAATTTTGAAGGCTGTACAGAAGTTTTGCGCCGCTGTCGCTGAGACTAATTGGGCAGCCGTGTCCTGCCTTCCTATATAACTCGGGAGGTGTTACCTGCCAAATCTCGATGGCATTGTCTGGTGATCCTAAAGCAAATGCAGACCCATTAGGAGCAACTGCTGTGGTGGTATGCTCAATATTATTCGGGAGCATGTACACATCCGGCTCGTATTTCTGCCGAAAGTTCAAGACTTGCACCGAATGCGTATGTGAGACAAGGAGGACTTCTGAATCGGGGGAAAAGACAAGCTCCAGCGCATCAAGTTTGTCACGGTCGATTGTCGTATTGAACGTAAGTTTGATCACGTAAACGGTGAAGAAACCGTCAAGGTCCCAAATCTGCACTGTCCCTGTTGGTACTGGGCTCGTGACATCCAGCTTCAATCTCTCTATCTCTGCCAAAAGGCGTCCATCAGGTGAGAACGAGACACAGCGCCTATCGGATGTCGTGCTCTTAAGAGACATTTGAGTGGAAGGCCAGTGCGTCTCTGCACCAGATTTTACAAGAGTCGAATAATTGGGTAGTTCCATGAAGTTTTTCCAAATGGTAGATGATCGCGGTGTAAAGTGTAATGCAGACACGTGCACCTGTACGGGGTTGTTGGTGATGACATGGCTGAATTCACGGAGAAACATCAGTGCATCAGTAGTTGATTCTACCAGGTTTTGATCAGGAAAGCTGAGTTTCTAGGAAATTCCGGAAGAGTTGGAATGCATCAGTATAGTGTATGTTGTAGTACTTGTAGTAGGACTTACTTTGAGCCAAAGTTTCAAACGACCTAAGCTTTCACGAGCAGCGTCTATGGAATCTAAAAATGCCATCACCTCGATCCACGGAAGAAGTCGCAACCGGAAGAATTCGTTTAGCAACTGCATGGTTTGTGAATCAATGGGAATATCTGGATGAGCGGTGATATGTAGTATCCAGTTCTTAGAAGCGTACTGCACCTCCTGAGATATATATTCTGAGACACGATTGCGAAAGTCCCCAATACGGGTATGCGGGACTCCTGCATGTCCCATAATGTCACACATGTCACGATGGACCTTCTGAAAAATGATCGTGAGACACCGCTGCCCAAGTCGTCTAGAATGCGTGGCAGAGTGGACAGCAAATCTATCATCTTTGCAATCACCAGTAAGATACCGATAAAACGATGGATGAGTTGTGCGAACCACTGGACTATCTGGAGGGATGTGTAAGGCAGCGGATAGACCTTCTAGTATTCGCCGTAGATGTTCATACCGCACACCATCTCCAGCAAGATGGCCAATGACTATGTCAGACTGTGGTTCAGACACGACCAAAACGGTTGCCAATACAGGGAGGAATAGTCGGAAGTGAACTTCACGCTTGCCTGAAAGATAGGCCTTCTCCAAGATAATATGATACATTTGTGCAAGGCGCTTTTCTGGGTTGTCTTCCCAGCGAGTTCCATTTAGGATGAGCTCAATCTCCTCCGAAAGTGTGTCAGACTCCAGGAGGAATTCAATCACGATGGCAGCCCATATAAAGAGACCCCCTGCCAACATAACTAGTTTCTGGATTGGGTCAATGGTCGGCCAACCAGGCTGTGCCCGAAGTGAGCCTAATCCAAGCTCCAAGAATATGCGTATATCTGATTCATTCTCTACGCTTTCGAGGTCAATGTTCAGGATACGAGTTTGACGTAACCGCTGCACCGCATCAATAGCTGCTTCTGGACGGCTTGTTATGACGAGCTTGAGCTTGCCCTGAAACTCGGAAAGAGCTTCAGTGAGAAGTAAAATGCAATCACGAATATCATCCTCGCATTCGTCCAAAGCATCCAGAACAATGATCCAAGGCCGCGTTATTGCGTGATCCTGCCCGACTGATGTACGAAGAGGTTCAATAAATAGCTTTAAAAGCTGTTGTTGAGGGAAGACTGGGAAGTCATCCGACTCAAGAGCTGCACAGAGTGCATGCCGGAAAGATGGAATGCGGAATGCGAGTTGGCGAGACAGCTCTGGAAGCAGATTTTTCAATGGTCGGGACATAGCCACATCACGGCTAAAGAAATATGATGCAGCCAAACAGCTCATGTTAGAGAAGCTATTAGCGACGGTGTGGGCCACTGTTGATTTCCCAATGCCTGCTTTGCCACGTAATGACGCAACCAAGGGTGGCGAAAAATCTGATGCCCAAATCTCCACCTCGCGTAGAATTCCAACCCGAGTGCCTGGAGTGCAGATGTTTCCAGGATTATATTTTACTTTCTCGATATTCGACAGACGATCTAGAAGTTGTCGCTCCTCTGTACGTAACCCGTAATTAGTTTGGGCTTGACTACAGCCGACATGAACACTAACCCAACTTGATGACAGACGCTTGCACATTTTCCAGTTTAGTTTCAGAAGCGATCAGCGTCTCATTAAGTCGCAGTACCATCGTTTGCACCTCCATCGTTCTCATGTCAATATCCATGAGAGTCTGAATCTGTATCATCAAAACTAAGTTCAGGAGGAATCTTCATGGTCGAATTAAGTACCTGGAATATCAAACACGCATGGTCCAAAAACCGTTTGAACTCAGCTTGCAGGTCCTTGTCTATGGAATTCCTGAGCACTTTCTTCATCCAATGTCGACTGGACTTCGGGTGAGCACGAGAACGAACTTCTTCAAGCTTCCTGTGTGCCGGTCAATAACAAGCTTCAGATAGATTGTCATGGCGTACGCTATGAGTACGTCGCAATGCGTGGATAACGATGAGACTGAGTTTGTGGAGTCTTCCCGCTGCTTTTCAGCAACGGCGATGATGAGTGATACCGCCTGTTTTGCTAGAGTATCCCACCCCATGTCGTTGGATTTCACATTCTACAAATGGCTATCAAGAAAAGCATTCGCCGAAATCAGGGTCCACTCGCCTCAAATATCTCACAAACAACCACAATGACAGCCGCAAGCGGTTTCACAAACGGAAATTTTGACAAAACTCCACTTATATCAGACAAGACGCGGGCGGCGGTGCGCAACGTAGAAACAGAATCATCCAATGGGGAAGGAGCATCGAACTCCAAATCAAGCGCTAGAGACGAAGATCGTCCTGCTCTTCTGGGCGGCATGGAGATATCGCTGTGTAGTGCTTGGCGTATCGCACGTATCTAGTTGGTATAGATGGTCAGTAAAATAAGAGGTATTGAAACATGAGGATCACACACAGCTTTGCATTGAACGGAAGGTCAGGCACCTGACCTTCCCACAGTTAACGTTACCCCCTTATTATAGTATCATGCTCGTGATCTAGCGTTAAAAGGCTCGATCTCAATAAAACGACGGGCAGAGTCTAGATAGGGATGCTGGGGTTGTGGGTGCACGTGGGGGGCTGGGGAGGAGGGGGATGTGGATATGGATATGGATATGGAGATGGAGATGGTGCAGCAGTGGTGCAGCGGACCCCGGGGCGGCTGTTCGTTTCTGGCAAAGCGGGTGGCGGGGCGGGGCGGGAGTCATCGGACGGAGAGTCATGGTGATTATGCGATGGCGAGTCCTTGATCAAATAGACGCGTGTATTCGCTCCTCGCTCCGCCGCTATCTCAAGGCAGGCCCGGGGCATGTTGTTCCTGCGTATTGCCCAGTGAATCGTCCATGCGCGTAGTGCGACTGCGACTGCCGCTGGTCGTTCACACCCGCCAACCAACCATAACCATCCCACATTTGTAACCCCTCACCCTCAACCACAACGCAAACAACCATAGACCAAGATAGCCTCACGGCGTCCTCTTTCTCACTCTGTCTGTATCGATATCTGCTACTCGCTCAAATCTCACTCATGCATGAATACATAACGCAATTGTAACGCAACTGACATATGTTTCTTATTTATTGAGTGTAATTGTAGAATTCTCTTTTTTTATTGAAAAAAAAGTCTCTTTGTTGACCGAGTTAAGGTTGAGTTGGCGTGCGTCGGAGTACGTGTGTTGCTACGCGTATTGTGATTAGAGGTAGGGAACGTGGATGTCTGTCGTTTGGTGCACGGTGTACTACATCAAAGTTGTACAATTGATAATCATGGTGTCCATCCTTGTAATTAAACCAGATACTTATACCGCGAGATAGATCGAACTGCTGAACTCGCACCCCGGAATCTACACAGATATCGATATGCCGCTAGATCTCTTTCTATGCATTCATCTAAAACACGGTGAAGCCTACTCCATTCTCACCCACAATCCGCCCTAGAACAAACCCATCAGTACAATCCATTGACAATGACAACGACATACCCTAACAAACATCGTCATATGGATCCCCGGCCATATCTTATCCGTGCTCTTCGTGCCTTTACACTCCACCGCCCACTCAGGCGGCGGGCGCGTATCAGCGGGCTGTGCGTCCTCCGCCAGCGTGAAGCTCGAGAACCTCTGCAGGAGGCGGATCAGGAACAGAGACACTTCGTGGTATGCGAACTACACGGGACATTTTTATTTATTTAGTTCTCATANACTCAGTGAGTAGGGGCACACTTGCCTGCTGGCCGAGGCATATGCGTGGACCGGCGTTGAAGGGGAGGAAGATGAATGGGTTGGGGATGAGGTATTTGCCTAGTCTGTCGTCGATGAAGCGGTCTGGATCGAATTTGTCGGCTAGGAGGGGAGATGTGGTTCGCTACTTAGGCCTTGTGGGAGCGTGATGCGTGGTGATGGGGACGTACCGTCGGGACCCCATAGATCTGTTCGGCGGTGCATGAGGAAAACGCTGTACACGATTCTTTTTTGGGTTAAGCGGTGCTTTGTTTTTTTTGGAAGGACTATTTGTATGGCTTACCTGCTGTTGGTGGGGATGTAGAATGGTTTTTGGCCGGGGATAGTTGACGGGAACGTTGTTGCTTTATTCGATGTCCTAGTTTGAGATATCAGGTGTTGGTCCCCTAATACACACTGGAAGATACATACCGTACATCAGTCGGTCTGCAATCGCGTCGAGTTAGGAAACCTTAAAAACCGAGCATATACTAAACACATACACAGGAGGATATAGCCTCAAAGTTTCTATCATAGCCATTAACGAGGGTTTTCATGGGGGATCATAGCAAGACACACACCGTTTATGAATGCTCTCAAGTACTTCATATCCTTCATTTGCTCAAAAGTCGGGTTGGAATTACCAACTTTGCTGAAGATCTCTTCTCGAAGCCGTTGGGTGACCTCAGGATGTTGCGTTAACATGTATATTCCGAAGGTCAAAGTTGACGCGGTCTGGTGGTAATGAGTTAACAGGTTAGAGCTCGGAGGAACGTTGAGATGTAAACATACAGTGTCCCGGCCTGCGACGAGTAGGTTGACAAGCTGTTTAAATCTGGATTAGTATACCCAGTCAAGGATGTAGCCACGGACGGCCCTACTTCATCTTTTAAAACTTGGCTATCTGATAAGAAAAGCTTCAGCAAGACTGGAAAACACCAAGTATAAACTAATAAATTCATGCCTTGTGTCTGACTTATCAAATGAGTCAACAGCGTCTCCTTTTCCGCATCAAAGTTCGCCTTGTACGTCCCATCCGCAGCCGCCGCCTGATGACTCAACGCCTCCGCCAAAATAGGTTCAATAAACTGATCGACGACCTTCCTGTGCGGCTTGACTTTATCCGTCCAAAACTCCCCCAGGGGCCAGATAGCCCCGTAGTCCGTACGGCGCACGGTGAGATACTGCCCGGTCGTGAACGCACTCGCGAATTTGTTCGACGGGTGGTTGACGAATGCGTCCGAGTCGGCGAGGGGCGAGGAGGGTGGGTAGGGCAGCCCGGCGGAGAGGGTGCGTATGTCGTTGCCGAATAGGAATTCTGTGGCGGAGTCGATGGTGAATCGCGAGACCACGTCCTGGTAGGGTCGTATATCAGGTGGTGCGTAATAATAAAAATTGCTTAGACGCACTTGGAAATCTACGGGATAGCCGGCGTTGAGTCTGTCGACGACCTGGCCGATGGCATCGCTTGCGTGGCGATCGAATATATCAAAGTCGATGATCCGCTCTTTGTTGAAGAAGGGACGGGTGATGCTGCGGTGGAATCTGGGCGCTCGTATGTCAACCTGGGCGTCAATCATGACAGCGTCATATGGGGAATAAGTACACACTTCCACATGTCACCTGGGTAGAATGTTGGTGAATGATGGAAAGTCGGTGGTTACTAGACGTACCATCTGCGTTGAATACGCCGGTGCCCAGGAAGCCGTAAAACTGGGAACGAAACACTGGCCCTAAGGACTCGAGCAGATTGGTCGATGACTTGCTAGTGGACGAATGTAGAAGCGGAATTATTACCCTTTTCAAACAAGTCGAACTGCGTTGCCAAGACAGCCTAAGTGAAAGAATGTAGTTAGTGTCATGCTTGAGGGACCGTGTTACTGTTTTGCTTACCTTGATGTATTCTGGTTCGAACGTGAGCACCTGGAATAGTACGAGGCAGTCAGGAGCGTTCGAGGATCGCAAGAGAAACTGTTTTAGAATTGCGTACTACGTCCTCCGTTACAATCCCGATAGTGTAGGTGTTTCCACACTGTTCACGCCATTCGTTAAAAATATCCCCTATTAAACCATGTCGGTCACCGAATATGCGAAGGCTTAACGGACCACTCACCAGGATAACCAGTCGTTACGCTCTTCGAAATCGCAGCAACAGACTCCAGACGTCCTACCCGAACACGTGGAACGAAAACGGCGCCCTTGACCTCTGCATCTTTCTTATCCTGATACACTCTCCAAAGGACCCCCGCAAGAATGAATACTAGCTGCGCCGACAACACAGCAGGAATAGCCAGCCATTTGGAGACAGAGACTGCGGAAAAGGAGACGCCAAGGCGGAAGAGCGCGTACCACAGAGTTATCGTAGGGAGGTTTTTGATGGCAAGTTGGCATAGGAAGCGAGGCCCTGGGGTCAAGTTGGAGAACAACATTGTATGAGGAAACGCTCTCGAGTTGACCAGGAGTCTATGTAGATGCCGGTTTAAGAGAGATTATGTCAACGGCAAGACATGTGAATGGTTTTTTTTGATTCCGTTTCCAATCCGTTCCAGCCCCGGGTGCGTGCCTGGGTTATACATAGGTCAGCGCTCAGCTCTAGATCTCAGGCTGATCCATGCGCTGCGCGCCGACATACCTCTGTATAAAATGTAGAGACTTCTGTAGCTACTTATATGTACATATACATGATTAGTACATGACAGTGATGGCATCGACAGCTTCTCAACCAGTGAACGCTATTCACCCAGCAGATTGTGCGCAACACGTGAGTTACGGAAAAATCCGGCGTGGGACTTGTGTTGATTTTCGCGTGGTTGATCAATGCGTGTGCAAGGCTTCGGCTAATGTCGAGCTCACCATCTGTGACGATGAGCATGCTATTTAATTCATATTTGACCCTTTTCCTTCGCTTTTTTTTGGTAGATATAATTGGTATATGTGTATATAGTGATAATAAACAGCTATTTCCACATTTAAATTTACAGCTATATCTAACCTACAACCTGGTAGCCAACCATTCTCCTGAGTTTGAGGGGAAGGAGGAATCTCTTCTCTTGATGGTGTAGCTATACTGTATCTACACACATATATATATACCTAAACATGACTTGTAATGGCTCTACATCAGTAGGGAAGAGGGAAAATAGGGAGAAGTGAGGGAAGTGTGATACAGGATGCCTGCCATCTAGGTGAATTGACAAAGAGTACCTTGTTCTCAGCTCTCCCAACATCAATCACCACTTCT
>QOVE01004627.1:2332-41462 GCA_003521275.1 Tricholoma sp. MG99 | reverse complement strand
TTCATTATGGCAACTGGAAGGTCAGGACGATGGCGATCTGAGTACGTTGTTGATCTGAGCGTAAATACAGTAGTCGGGAAGATCCTTGTCAACGTCCACTATTATGAGCAAGGAAACGTGAGCAGACCTTTGATCAATATATACTCCGGTGAAAATGACTACAGAACGACAGGTTCAATTGGCCACAACTCACGACGTATCACTTTCGCTACCGGCTGCTGTCGTGACATCCTCTCCCAGTGCTGCTGCCTCTAAAATCCTTGCCTTGATTGAAGATGAAGAAGGAAAATATCAAACATCTCTGAATGACACGTACCATGAGATGGGAGAGAAAACGTTTAAGGGTTTGAGACGTGCCTTGCCGCTGACACGGCAGAAACTTGACTGGGATAAGGTGAGCTGCATCAATGGGAGTTGTTTAGATACTGATCACTAGGCACTAGGTACTTGGCTATAAATTAGGGGCGGAACTAGCTTCGAGTAAGGGCGTTTTCGGAAATTCGTAGCACGGACAGCGTGTCTATCGCGTGACAAATTTCAACCTGATGACCCTCCAAAGTGTTGAAGAACTGTATACAAGACAATTTCAGCCTGACGCTTTTCCATGATTCGATATTTTTTCACATTCACAATATTTTGTCCCTGAATTGCCTGGACTAGAATTACGAGTTGTGGATGAACATCCCACATCCCAAAGACCTTAAAGCAGCACCATGATGTCAGCAACGTCTTTTTTTGCTTTGTCTACGGTGGCTAACGGTTCTAGATCAGTCGTGTACATAACTCATGACAGACTGGTGCATTTTTAAAAGCCCTGCAACTTGGTTCCTTGAACCTCAGCTCCTAATCAGAACAAGCGCTTCGTTCTAATATCAGTGCGACGCTCTCCGAAGTGCTCATGTCCTGTGATTAGCTGATTATAGAGTCCCTATGAAGTTGCGCACGATGTGTGACAGTCTTACATTCATGAACACACCCATGAGCTGGTTTTTACATCCTGGATCTTGGACGCACGAATATCGGGGTTGGAGCTGTGTCTGGTGATGCATAGATGAGCAGAACTGCTCAAGACCTGTGACGTTACCTTTCTCCGTCGGCCATGGTTTGTATCCTAACAGACGACAGTTTCTGGGGCATAAAAATGTTGGGCCAGTTTGCGGTCGCTGTTTCTGTATGGCCAAGATCTCTCTACAACAGACATGTGATTGCCGGTTCAAAGGACTAGATTAGCAGCCTATCGTCTTTTGGCATGATCTTGTTCTTGTGCAACCTCTGGCATTTCCTTTTGTGGCCCACTACAGATACAGAAAGGTCTATCTGACCATTACTTTGGAATGCGGCATCCTGATTGTTTAGATTAACGACGCATCTATCACGATCTAGAAAACCCGCGGAAGGTCCTTCTAGGGATATTGAATACCCGGTGCTTTCAGTTTGGTCTATATCCTGGATCAAGATTCTTTTAATATGCGTCGCTCCCGGCCGGACCATGCACCCAACCTATTGTCTTAACGGAGCTTTCGTACGAAGAAGCAGGATAGAAGATTGACGAAGTGGAGATAATATGTCAAGTGGACTATCAGGATGGCAGCTGTAAGTGGGTGATCGTGTACATGAGGCTGCGGTTTTCGTTATCTCATTGTGGTTAGTCCTCTAGGAACGTGAGTATCGCCATGGGTCTTACGCCTTGAATTAATTTCATCGAACCTTCGTAGGCTCCGATACGATGCGAGTTGCGAAAGTCACAAAGCTCTCGTTCCCCGCTGTGACCTAAGTACAGTGTGCGCTCGATCAGCTCCTGTGATGTCTTGTTATCTCTTAGGTGACTATGCAGTCGAATTATGAAGACATCCTTCCGCAATAAAATCTTCTTACTGATCTGGCAGCTCATGTGTTTCTGAGTAGGAAAACAGCGTGGCGGACACTATTCCACCGTTAAAATCCGAACAGTGAGAAAGCAACCGGTTCCAAGCTCCTTGCGACGGCATACCCACTCCAAGGCACAACAATAGGGATTCAACTCTACCTGGGC
Organism: Tricholoma sp. MG99; assembly: GCA_003521275.1. Classification (NCBI taxonomy): domain Eukaryota; kingdom Fungi; phylum Basidiomycota; class Agaricomycetes; order Agaricales; family Tricholomataceae; genus Tricholoma; species Tricholoma sp. MG99. Next base: position 39,430 of record QOVE01004627.1, on the reverse strand, counting down.
TGAAATGTGGATGGTAAGGATTCGAGGGCAAGAGACGTCATACAACAGTTTGCTCGCGACAGGCTGGTCAGCAACGATTTATAGTCGTTTCAGGTTTAGAATTCATACTAGGTTGATGTGTACACAAAAACTTGAGTTGATGGTACTAGACACATATTTAATCTTTGAAATCATATTACTACCACCGCAACCAGTTGCGCAGTGGATTACGAACTGGCAGTATCAGTTCATACAGTGTTCGTTATCACGACAGTTCTGACGAGTGTCCTCAATGCCGGAACTCATCCAAAATTATATTTATATCAACATCAATTGGATTGGCACCAGCTTATCCGCCATCATTCAGGGGAAAAAAAATAGACTCAAGGGGAAGGCTGAAGAATATCGAGTTGGCTCTGGAAAGAAGATCTCAATGCAACTCCACCACCGCTAGGCATCTAGTGACTGAACGGGCAAGAATTGTAACAAGACGAGCACCAGAAGAGCTTGAAAAGATCAATATCGTAAGGAATTAGCTGAGAGGGCAATGTTTATAGGATGCTACCTCTGCGCCAACGACCAGCATGTTACAGAGATGCTATACTAGACGAGTGAACCCTAGATCGCCGACCGAGAACGATAGTATGATTGTACGGTACTAGTGGCGCCGGCGACGGTAATGCATCGCTGCTGACTTCGGATCGTCGCCCGTGATGTACAACTTGTACCGATGCCAGGTACACATAGTATAATTGTCTTCGGTGCACAGAGAGGAGGACCGTAAGAACAATCGCCATCTTACAACCATCTCTTCGTCACGTAGAGTTGCACCTGATCAAAAAGACCCGCCATCTGGTGCCTACCCTTACTTCTCGTGAGATAGCGATAGTACGTACCTCAAATAGGCTCCCGACGTTTGTGAGAATATTGAAGATCTGCAACCGAGATGACAAACGACCGCTAATTGGTTGAAAAAAATAATTCAACTCTCATGAATTTTCGGTATCCTATTCCAATCAACGCTGTCTGCCGCGTCTTCGATCCATTAGCCATGTGTTAACTTGAAGCCAAAGATGCATTTTGAAACGTGCCAAGCATCCTGCAAATACGATTTGTCAAAACGGTAGAGCAATGGTGAACCCTCACTTTCGTAACATTCGCAAAATATATTTATAGAAATGACAATCGATGGGCATGGAAGCCACACGCCTTCAAGTTGTCAACGACCTGCCTGATGCACAAAGGTTCTGAAAGCCTGATCGGAAGATGGGGGATCTTCTCTCTCAATCTAGTGCGCTTCATATGATTGATATCACGCTAGAGCCTGGGCAAGGCAATGCTACACACTGGGACTCCGAGCAAGTCGAAAATATTCAATGATCACTCACCTTTGATCTGGGAGAGATCGAAAACACATGCCAGCGAAGTCAAGGACGATGAGCATTATTCATGGCCGTTACCATCTGTCAGCACACAAGTGCTTACTGGACCATAAGTAGTATTGCATGCGAGGTGACTGACTCGAGGCATACACGAGTTGTATCGGCCAGGTAACCCAGTTTCAGCGTGGCGATCCTGAGATGTGATGGAGATTTACAGAAGAATGTTCTATTTTGTCATAAGTAGTTCGCACCCATTTTAGTAGCATCGAGCGTTCGGGCTTCTAAATAAAATCGCAGCCCAAGTGGGGGTATGACCACGGTGGCTACCACAGTGTTCTCCTCATGGAGACATAAATGGCAACTTGAAGGCATAATTCTGCTTCTGTTGGCATTGATCCTGATGCTGAGGGGGAAAATGGGTAGAACGCGCGTTCGACATCAGAAAGTGATATGGAGCGCAGAATCAGAATGTCTGTAGAGAGTCCGAGCTTAGCGGTGACCTCCCTAGAACGGTCGATGGTGAGATTACACGAGTCATAGATCCAGGCTGATTCGAGACGCTTGGTAATGGTGTTCATAAACGATTTTCGAGTCGTAGTAGCTCTTGCTTGCCTTAGTCTATATCTATGGATAAACATTTACAATGAATGAACGGCCATGCAAACCTTAGTACAGAGGGCTTCCATTCGGTAGACTCCTTTCATTAGAGCTCGCCGTTTTGTTAGAAGAATCGTAACAGAGGGCTCAGGATATGGCACCGCTGTCGAGCGGAGAGCGCGGCGTGCATAACCTACAGCGGTCAACTCCCTCGACGATCCATACTACGTCTGTATGTAACGCGGCCAAAATAAGCGGCCACCCGCAAAATAAGAATCATAGTCTTCTTATGGTCCAGCAGTACCGCGACAACTTGAGAAAAGTCCTGATCCTTAGCGTATGTCGGCGCACAGAATATGATTAATTCGCTGAAAGCCGTGACAGTAGGTGGCAGAATAACTCGGCTTGTGATAGACTTTTTCCGACCAGTGCGTCGACGACACACGAATAAAAAGTTCGACGCTTCAAGTTCAAGTTGGGACTTGAAATTAAACTTTAGATAGGAAATTGCCAGTGAACAACTGCCAGTGTTACGGTCAATTTCTTGGTTGACATTGAATAGTTGTGACGGTTGACTCGGAAGCAGTAAGTAGTATAAAATAGTAAAGTTCAGAGAGTCGCCCAACACAAGCAAACAACTCGTTCAAAGTTTTCAAGTTCCGAGTCTTCACAAACCTTTTCGCCTTTTCATCGTCGACTGCTTCTAAGGTCCCTCACTCAACTCGGCTAATTGGCGTTCGGCTCTCCTGATTATAGACTTGGACTTGGGCTTCTATCATCCTCGATGACTCGGATATTGGATGGGCAACTTACGTTCAAGGTAGGCGAAGGGCGCTCGATCTTCCTTTGTCTTTGGATTGACGACATACTACTACCTTGCTCACGGCGAAAGGCGCCTTGGAGCCAAACGTCCATGGGTGGCTAAAGTCCTTTGAAGACGGCGAATACTGTTGAGCAGGATGAGGAGAGAAGAAGTCGAAATCAGACTATTCAACTCTTCTTCAGCTCCAGAGATTACTGTGGCCGAAACTTTCAGCTCTGTTAAAATGCATATCGCGCTGAATGGCCCAATGGCCAATTGTTTCCTACTCATCACTCGCGGAATGTAACAATGTGCTTTTTTCTCGAGGCTGTCACTCAGCGCTGCTCATGGCTCCTAATGTCATCCTATCATGGTCAAATTGACCATTCATGCCCAAATTAATCTCTTTCGTAATGTCCTTCGTAACAACGCCGTCTCTTGCGTCTTGACTTTGCGTTACAAAATCCCCTGTCGCCACCGTTGGCAGAACTTGTTTACATAATGTGGCTACTTCGCCTTCGGTCGACGCGTCGGCATTACGTCAGGTCACCTGAGATATCTTGCGGCCGCTGCATCCGACACGTCTCGGCCGTACCAAATGTAAGTTTGGATGTTAAAGCTTCAAAGGCTCAGAGGACTGGTAATAGTAAAGTTATCCTTATCATGACCTCGTCGGATTCATCTGGGTGGTCACCATCGCTTTATAATAAACATGCAAATTTTGTATACTCCCCTGCCTTTACCTCTCCTGTTCTTGAGCTTCTTGCGGCAAAGCCAGGAGAGCGTATAATCGACTTTGGATGTGGCAGCGGAGAGGTGACGTTAGTACTCAAGAGTCGAGTTGAAGAAGCCCGAGGCGGCGTCGTTGTTGGCGTCGACTTTAGTGAAAGCATGGTGCGTTAGTATGTGGGCAAATGCGAATCAGAATTTTATCCTTTTACTCCAGATTGCACAAGCCAAAGCCAATGGCTTAGAACATGCTTTTGTATCTGATATACAAGCTTTGGAGCTCCCGAGCCATATAGCCCCATTGACTGAGAGGTTTGATGCGGTGTTCACTAATGCCGCTTTACATTGGTGCAATGCCAATCCTGCAGGTGTCCTGGAGAGCGTCAAGAAGGTATTGAAGAAAGGTGGTCGTTTCACTGGAGAAATGGGTGGTTTCATGAACATCATCGGTCTGTCATATTTTTGCTGTGTGAGATTTGCTCAGAAGCTGACAGTGATCGTCGGTGTACAGGACTTAGATCCGCGATCTACCAGGTTTTGAAATCTCGAGGGCATGACCCTGTTCTACGAGATCCTTGGTATTTCCCATCCGTGGAAGACTATAGAAAGGTTTGGGGGGCTATAACGAGCATAGTTGACATAGTGTTCTCATCGTTTCACTGTTGTACAGCTGCTAGTCGCCGCATCCTTCGAGCCCATTCATATATCTCTTAATCCAAGATTCACGCCGCTCCCGGGCAGTCTTAGGGCGTGGTTGCAGACCTTCACTCGACATACGGTCTTTGCAGAATTTTCGGACGAGGAGGCAGAAGAGATGATGGGGGCGGTAGAAGAAATATGTCAGCTGGACTGTCAGGATGGGACTGGCAAGTGGGCGATCATGTACATGAGGCTGCGGTTTTCCGCTATCCTGTTGTAGTTTAGATCATTTTACCATTGAGTTTGGCAGTTATCATTGCGTTTGGCAAGCTCTCACCTACTCTCACGTATTGTCTTATGGCAAACGTAAGGCAGGGATGCAAGTCGTGTAAATATAACGACAGAGCTTGAATATTTTTAGAGGTCTGAGTACGCAATCGTCAAGTACATAGCGTAAAGTCGTATTTGTAATGTTTGTAAACCGTTGCATGGCTGCGCAGTACGGTCATCTCGCTTGCTTCAAGCTTCAAGCTTCAAGGCTTGACAGTGACGGGGCCGTAGGGCCCTTGTTGACTACCATCCCGATGTCACGGTTCGGTGTGTAAACGGAGTCTGGGAACATCAGCATGTGTCGTGCGTCATCACCTTACTTCAGCATTCTACTCGAAATGTTGGTAACTGTTTGATTTCTTAGGAGCAAGGTCGGAGGCGCCAGAAGGTGACCTTAGGTGACGCTAGCTTTATGTTACTGGGAGTTATTGGCAATTGTGGGGATAGAAGTCCCATGAGGCCTGTGTTTTGCACAGGGTGATTTATGACAAGCGCCCAAATTCAAATTTGTATACGTATAGCGAGCGATCACCAATATTATAATGATACATCGATATCAGGTGTGCCAGTTACATAATGGAAGTGTAATAAATTGTTTCTTCTCCTGACCATCTCTGACCATATGTACAACTTACAACTGTTATCGATTCTGCCATATCACCTCGGTTCAGCTCCAGATCAGAGAAAGTCAAGGAAGAGTCTGCGCACGAGGCTAGCCAGGGCTGGCCTCCCTGGCAACGTACGAGGACTACCTGGTCCAAACACTGGTTTATTTTTGCTGCGCAAGTCTGTCACTCCGGTAAACAATATCCCCTAACCGCCACACGGGGATGAAGTTGCTTAAATAACCTAGTTATATATATTCACGTTGGAGTAAAAGAAGAATAAGGGTCTATAGGGCACATATACGGAAGCCACGTCGCACGTCGGTCATGCACGCTTTCAACAGATGTTCTATAAAGATCCGCCGAAATGTCGGGTTAAATTCCCATTAGTGAAGTTTCAATTTCTTCACACTGCTCATAATCAGTACTAGCAGTACGCCTGCAGATGGATGGGTCTTGCAATATTGGACCTCTCTTGAAGCTGTGTTCGAAGTGATCGTCGGAATGCTTATTAGTACACTGCATCGATAACTCAATTATGACAAATGTGCCGATTACAATGCTGCACGGGATTATCAGTCCACCGACTTTTCGAGGTTGAAAAGAGTACATCTTTGTGCGCCGTGCCAAGCTCCCGAAATACTAGGCCTCGCTGAGTTTGGTCAATACTACTAGCTACTAGCTCAAAGATCAATACTCAATATCGACCAATAGAGACTCGGAATGAGAGCGTCTAAACCAGACTTGTAGGTTTACATCATCCATGTTTATGTAAATCATAGATAGAACCCATCGTTCTTCTCGGGCTTGTTATCAGTTGATGAGACTATTATAGATGTTTGGCTCTCCGCAAGGGCTGTAACATGGTGCAGGAACATAAAAGCTGAAGCGCTCAAGGAAAAGCTGCAGTGAGATTTATTGAACATTGAAGACATGGGAGCCCTGAAGCAAAGTAAGTTGGTTGTGTTCGTAAACATCGAGCGCGAGTAGGCAAGTGTTCTGCGGAAAGCAATCCGAAACGTGCGGGCAAGGGAACAGAGAGTTGGAAAAAGGTTTGTCAAGAGACATGTCACAGATGATCAAGAAGCGAGAAGGACGGCCGAGATGGAACCTTCGGCCAGGTTCGAGTCTGCATGAGTTGACAGGCACCGCTCCGAGCCGGCTCTCGTGATTTTGACAAAGAAGACGATGGAGTGGAAACAGAACGGAGATGCGATACAGTATAGAGAGAGATTGCAGTGGTAGCAGTAGCAGAGCAGTAGTATGGTAGAGATACTACTCAAGGTGAATTAAGGATTCAATTTGAATATTAAATGTTTTATTGATTTGGGGTGGTGATCGTCGGAATTATATTTTAGAGTCCGCGTGGCTGTCATATCATAACCGCATTAGGATATGGTGATGGTGGATACAAAATAAGACTGGCTATCGTCTGGCAGCACCCCTTGAGGTCCTCGTGTTCTCCTTCCTTCCTTCTCTCTGCAATGCTTGCTTTCTTATCCCTTCATATCGACTCCTTTTATTGATCTTTTCTTCTCTGCCATTCACACAATGGCTGCTCCCCCAATCTATCTACCAACAGAAACGCGTCCTAAAACCGTCAAACCTTCCTTTTCAAACATTTTGTCTTTTCCTGTTCGTTCTCATTTTCACCCTTTTTCTTTTTCTCTTCACATCGTTTCTAGTTCCGTCTCTGCAATCCTCCGCCTTCTGTTGGAAAGGTCAGATCCTTTAGTGGTAATTACTCTCTTTCTAACCATCGTTCGACTACCTCACATTTTTTTTTTTCCAAGTTACCCCCCTGGTCGATGTCCGTCTCCAAGATGTCCTGGACAGAAAACATCTGCCTCCACTTGGTATCAAATATCTTACTATCAATTGTTCATAGAACGCTGATGGGATCATTTGCACAGGTCTGAAGGATTTCGAGGTAATTGTACCAAGACCGCGTGATTCCTCGTTTGACTCAAATATTGTACTATGCAGGAATGGCTACTTTATGTTGAACGGGCACCGGAAAACCTGTGAGAGAATTCTGCTCTCAGTTCCATGATAAGCGCTTAGCCTTATTATGTCCGTAGTTACTTTACTTTGTGGCTCAGAGAGTATACAGTCAAGTATAATCAATGGGCCGCCTCTTACAAAGCCCAGCGAGATAAATCTGGAGGACGCCGCGTTAATTGGTCCGTCCCCAGTTCTTCGCATCTGGCAATGTTCTATGCCCGAGCCAAGCAAACCTTCTTCATGCCCAATTCTGCCTACGAACTCAATCTCCCCTCTAAATTCCTCGCGCCCTTCCACGCGTCTGACGGCTCCCTTCATCCTGATCCCCTGATCTTCACGGACATCGCGCTCGAAACCCAAAAGATGCTCCAACAAAGTCTCAGGTTTTTCGTCCAGGCTCAGCTCAACAACGTAGGCAACAGTCGCGTTATTTGTGGGATCATAGCAGGCATCTTCGCCATTTTGGTATTGGCCGTTTTACCTCTCTCGCTCGTTGGTGGACTGCATGAAGATAGGTGGCTGCGCTTGGTCGCTTTCCCAGGCACCTTCGCCGGACTTGTCATCATCGTGGCTGCGTTGCATGGCGTTTGCATGGGAATATACCTGGTCGGCGACCTGAGGCAGCTACACAAATTTGAGCTCAACAGACCACCCATCTCCAAGCCACGACCCCTGAGCATATCACAGCAAGGTGCAGCGCTATCCAGCACCTTGTCCTCGCCCTCTACTGGTCCAATCCTACCAATCACTCAACCTCCCCGACTTTCTATTGTCCCTCCCGCTCCGATCTATGTACCAGAGCATCGTCGTCATCGTGATAGCGGTTCGAGTGTCGGTTCTCAGAGCAGCTCTAGTTTGTCAGGCTCAAGTGACTCAACCCCCGGTATGGCGATTGAGATTTCTAACATTATGTATGATGTGGACTCAGTAGATGGCCCCGCTACTAGTCCAATCTGTCCGGACGCCCACTCTTTTCCCTCGCAGAATGCGGACGACGGTTCGTTCACAACGACCGCCACCTTCATCCATCCGTACGAATACAGCGATGACGATCACAAAGTATTGCCCGAGGAGGGCCAGCCACTATCCTCTTTTGACTTTGACGCTCTACCATCAAGAACCGTCCACCGTAACCCCCCGCCACAATACCAATATCATCGCTTTTCTGAGATCAAAGCGGAAACATTCTTACCACCACCTCAGCAGCCCTTCTCCCTGAGACACTTCATAGCGCGGATACAGGAGAAATGTACATCCAAGTGGCGTCTTTCTCCCAGAGTCTTGGTTGATGCTATGGACAAAGAAAAGCAGTCACCATCACGTAGGAGCAGCACTTTCGGGCTTCACACGCCACAGCCGATAGAGATGCCACCGCGCCCACTTGAGCAGAAGGTGAACCTTCATCAACAGTGGAAGATGGTCAAGGCAGTTCCGGCGTTTACTGAGCTCACTCGTATCCTTAGTCCTGTCATCGTAAGGGGACAGTGGGAAATCGTCGTTAGGTCGACTACAATTGCGCTCGTCCTTTCCTGTGCCCTCTTTGCAGGCCTCTTGGCTATCCCGCCTCAATGAAAAATTACAAGCCAAGCCATATCCTGTTTCCTCCCTGTTTATCATCTTTCAACAACTCAACTTTGTGCAATGCTGATATCTGAACGTTCATTTGCGCAATCTGCACCTTGCTTAAACAAAACACTCGTTTCTTTTACCCGTCGTTCTCAATACATCACCGTTTTTTTTTAAGCTTTTCCGTCCTTCTAATTGTATTCCCAAGCTGTCTTGTATTACATACAAAGCTCAGGCTCGCCTGTTGTATGGATTAGTTGCTCCATCATGGTTAGCTTGTCCATAATAAATCGTCGTTATATGCAAAATGATGATCGGAATATGAATGTCATTTCGACCAAGTGGACGACTGTGGACGATTAATGAGTAGTTCTATGTGCCGTCCGAAAGAAACCAGCTGTCAGACTTCCGATGTGCTACTATTACGCCTGCACGGATAGTAGTTCGGTCATAGCTGGGATGAAGGACCGTCGACAGTAAGTTCTCAGTTCCGTGGAGAACCACAAAGTCCGCGGGGCCACCTTCAGTAGGCAATAAATCCGTTTGCACCTCATTTTCGCCAATAGCGCGCTTCGAAGTCAAAGTCACAGCTCGCTTGATTAGGAAATAAGTTAGCTTTTACTTCCAAAACTTCTTGTGGTTAGACATACAATGAGAGTTCTAATATCGGCGGGTACCGCGGATTGAAAAACTGCCACGCCAAAGGTGCACAGTGAAAGAGGGTCAAGTGAGCCTTGTGGCGTAAAGGCGTTTTCGATATTATTCACGCCCATGGCAATTTCTATCCCAAAATTGTTTTGGATGTAAGGCACGCGGAGGGTGCTTCTTGGAGGTCCTAATGGTAGATCATAGTCCGCTCTTCCCTGCATGTACATGTCTGACTGTGGTAGTCCTACCAAGGTAATTTGCAAGCCGTCAATAGACTGCTTCAGTTCGCGCCATTGCTCCGAAGTGAATAGTTGCAAGCGCGTTGCGTGGCTGACAATGATACCGCGTTGAAGATCGCCCGGGCCGACCCTTCTCCATCGAGCAGTGTTTTGTCTCGCCTGATTTATGACTTCGTATACGAGAGGCTCGGAGTTCGGGTCGAGGTTGTAATCAAGATGAAAGTCAACATGATCGCCCCATTTACCACCTGCTTCCATGATGAGTTTGATGTTCATTTTCGCCTGTTCGAGTGTAGGTTCCAAGTAAGGGGCGGAGCCTATAACGGTGATACCATCCCTCTTTATTGCCTGCTCAAGCAGCGTGTAGTTAATACCAGGGTTCGTATCTCCCGGCGCGTCGAAAAGTGGTTCTTGGGCAAACGCTGGTTACATTGAAAAGAAAATGTCCGATCAGCTTTCAACAGTTTGTATCAACGCCATGCGCCTTACCAACAATCTGGACATCGCAGATCATTTTATACTTATCCCGTAATGCTTCTGCTATATCAAGGCATGCAAACCCGACAATCGAATCCACCTCGGCATGCGCACGCATCGAAGTCACGCCGCACTCGACGCTCTCGCGAATCACTCGCTCACCACGTCGGTAGAGGTCTTCCAAATCGAGAGGAAAGCCTACCTTCGCCTTTCCTGTTACCTCCAGGGCTTCCCTTATATGGCTAAAGTAAGTGGTGATTAGATTAGCATGGGTTAATATCAGGATGTTAACGTTATACAACGTTATGTGCACCTACCCTGAGACAATCTCACATCTATCCAGAATGAAGCATTTGTCCAAGTGGATATGGGGATGACACAGCCTGTGTCGTTTAACCTTTAGGTCCTACCTGACTCGGATGTGGGCGCAAACTTACGAAGGTAGCATAATATCCCCCTTCGCGTCTAAATTGTTGGAGTCTTCGATTACAGTCTCTGGGCAGTCCAATGGGCGTATCTCGTGTACGCGACCATTTCGACACTCTACTCTCCATAGTTTCGTCGCCAACTCCAGGTCCGAATGTGGTAGCTTCACATTACTGATAATTAGAGGCGATTCAGTGCGTTCAGCAGAAGCTATGACCATATCTTGGGAAGCGCAGGCTGTGATAAGTCCGCCGGACAGCCTGAGAAATATGAACCAAGCAGTGGCCTGCCTTAAGAGTTCACTTCCTAGCCAGATGATGGTGTTGACCACATTTCGAGTTATCGCAATTGGCTGCAATGGCGGCCTTCCGTACCGAGTACCGGATGACTTATTGGGGTATGCCGGACCGCTCTCGGACCGAACATCCGGCGAAGGCCGCCACTGTGCGGGTGTCCACCAGCCGTTTACAGCAACAAGCTTAACATCGTGGTAAGCGACAAAAAGCTTATTTGGATAATCTAGAACACGGCGCCCTCTGCCATCATACAGGACCGAAATGCTAGATAACATGATGAAGTCGCCGTCCACCCTTGAATCGGGAATTCGCTTTCAGGCTCAGGGGGCAGGTGATACTTATTGACCTGCAGACTTATTAATTACGACAGCTTTGGATCCCCGGTGACGCTGAGGCGTGGTCAGTTGGCCTGAGTCCATTAGTGGCACCCAGCGCTGCTGGTACGGAGTTCCGTTTGCATGAATACGTGTGTGGACTCATGTCGACAATGGCGAGCTCATGATCTCGATAAGTATTTTTCAAGGTACACCATTCTAGATAAAATGGTTGACGCCCGAAAAGACAAGCTCCATTTCTCATGTCATGATTTATCTGGTGGCTGATAAGTAACGAGATCCAGAGTTCATCCTGAGAACAAGGGGACATGTGGTAAGCATGCGGCCGAGGTGAGGTGGTGGTCATGGTGGAGACGATGATTTCGCTACTACTAACACGGAACTGACAAGGAGGAAGGTCTTATCATGTGGACAAAGGCTATTTATCGGGAAGAGATACGTCCCACGCAGTGCAATACCACGGGAGGCGTGGAGTACTTATTAGTATACGGTTAGTACGCCTTGCACCGCAGCATCGCAAATTCACCACGTCTAGAACTGCCAAGCGGGTCTAGATAATCCCATTCTCTGAGTATGGATGCCCCCTCGTCCATAGTATTTTAATTTTAGAGACGCCGTGCCGCCCATATCCTTTGATGTTTTTGACATCTTCCTGAATCGTAATTTTGTTCTCGCTTGACGTCGCTCACTGGCATAACCTCGGGTACAAGCTCGCCAATGGCCATGGTCCGGTGGCCTCCTTGTTACAACGAGGACTTCATGTACACTACTCCGGCGGTGACATTCCCGATGCAGGGGCATCGCATATGATTATATTTCTGGGGTACTTTTTACACGCGTACAAGCCGGTAAAATGTAATGTTGGTGTAATTATATGGTGTATATACCAATGCTAAGGGACCTTGTTGTGGGTGTCGCCGAGTGTGTATGTTATGGGCGAGAGGCAATGCGAGAACGAAAATTAGTCCCATCTGGACAGTCTATGATAATGCCAAAAAGCCCTCCTGTTCGTAAAGTGGTAAAAATGCATTCAAATGGATGAGAGCAAGGCGAGAGATTTTTTCGGCGAGAGCACGGATTTCGTCAGCTAGCGGCTCCATCCCAGTAGCGGTTCCGAAGGGCAACTTGACCTCGGAGTACGCCCGTGCAGACGCAAGAAAGTCGGCAACACCCAACCTGGTCGTGCTTGAATCAGGGGCAGGGTATGTCAGCTTGACAACTGTGTTAAAGACGACGTCTTGTAGCCGACGTCGCATCATGACAGCAAGTGTCGAATCCGCATGCATGTTGGAGTGCACCCATCGCTGTGCAAGACTGGTCGTATGGACATCGGGGGCATCGCCAACTGGGGAAGACGGTTGGAAGGTAGATGATACATGTGTGCGATTTCGCGCTTCCTTTGCACGTTTCGCTATCTGTAAAACGATTCCTTGCCTCGCGTTGAGCCATCGCTCTAATTCTTGCTTGTCCGACCTGCTGCCACGAGGGCTATCATGGCCGTCAGAAGGAGAGGCAAAACAATGTGCGAGGCGAGATGGTCCGATGTCACGGATCTCGCGCTTTAGTTGCACTAAATCTGCGTTGACCACCCTTGGTAAGCCTTGCGGCGAAGACGGCGCCTCGTTGGATCCTGAAAAGACAAGTTGGCGGTAAAGAAGAAGGAGCATGCATAAAGCAGTGGCGTCAGCGGCTTCTGAGCTGAGAAGGCCCAGGCGAGTGATATCAAGATATAGTGCCTCGGGGTATACGTTTTGGGAAGATGGTGCATGTGATGAAGTGTGGGACACTGGCGTAGGCGGAGAAGACGAACATGCATGGGAAGGTGGGTTAAACACCAGACCTAGCAGTCCCCTCAATACTGCAAGGTATATCTGTTGATTCCTCGAAAGCGTGCCGTATTTGAGATGTCCTGAAGGATGCCGGGGATGGGGGAGGGACCCATGAGCAAGCATGTCATTGTGAGCAGAACGCAGCCACTCCTGGGTCAATCGAAGCGAAACATTACCCCCCTTGCGATTTTTCAAAGTCTTGAGCTCAAAGTGTCCCGAAGTTCGTATCAGGAATGGTCGTAAAGTCTGGAGCTGGTGGTTGGCGATGTCCTATAGATAAATAACATGTATACTTGACCTGGACCGATATGTAGAACACACACACCAGTTTCATGAGCTCTAAAATTTCCATACACATCTTGACAGCTTTTACTGCATCTCGTTTAGTACCAGTCCCACCGGGAGCACAAGCTTGGGCAGCCTGGACCATCATCTCTACGGCGCGATCCCTCATTGGCGCGCAGTGCCCTTTCAAAGTATTACCTATTGCCTGAAACAGCCCAGAAGGATCGAACAATTGGTGTTTAAGCTCCTGTTCAATGAGAACTGGATCGAATACGGAACGAATATAGGCCGCTTGAGCGGCGTGTTCCTGCATCTGTGCTTTGAACGTATCAGGATTGACGTACATGCCCGATATACTGGAAAGGGGCTGAATAACAAGCAGGAGGACCTCAAGGAACTCTACGAGAAGGCGATGAATTCTGGAAGGCGTTCTAAAGGTGTAACCATTCGTGCAAGAAGAAGGAGCAATGGTTGGACTGGAAGGAGGAGAGGAGGGAGTGGCACAGATGCAAACGACTGGCTGTGGCTTCCCGTGAGAGTCCAATGTTACGCAAGTGCAACCTGTCTCTACTTCTTGAATGATAGCAGCCCAATACTTTTCAGACATATCACGCTTTCGACGGCTGCAAGTAGGACGAAACTGTAAACCAGGATCAAAAAGCAAATCATGGCCTGAAGGATTTGAAAATGGAGATGAGCTATGAAAGAACAAGTCAGTCGGGATGGAACGCACGAAGCTGGGGATTTCTGAGGATAGTATCGAGATCAAGTTCTTTCAAAGTTTGTCTATTGATTAGAGGCTGAAGAGGAGGTATATGAGGAGAATTGGTATCAATGGGGATAAAAGGGACGGGAGACGACGGGGCCGGGTCAGGTAGTTTCGGAACCGGTCGTAAATCGAGAAGAGAACCAGTAGAAGGACCAGGATCAGCGGTAGGGACTACACCTATATCCTCAATGTCACTGCCAGGCCTGAGAGGAGAAGGCCTACAAGTGAAGGCGGCAGATTTACGAGACTGGCCAAATCTCTTTGGGTGACGCAAAGAAGTCTCAATTTTGTCGAGACGAGGACGTTTTGTGGGTTTAGGAGGATAAGAGAAAGAGACCTCTGAAGACAAAGGACTAGAGACCTGAGGAGAAGAGGACGAAGACCAGACAGAAGGATCGGTTCCCGAAGCTAGCCAAGGATGGCGAGGAGCGTTTGAAGTAGGAGAGGGAGGAGATATGACCGTGACTTGTTCAGGAGTGGAGGTATCAGACTGGTCATCCTGGTCAGCCTTACGTTTACGGGGAGGGGCGAGGTCGTCCATGGGGGGAATGCAGAAAAGTGGGAGGGAAGGAAGGGATATATAAGGGGCATGTGTGCCAGCGGTGTGTTTGAACACATGGTGGTATAAGAGAGAGATTGAAATTGAATGGAAACCACGCGATGTTCTCATGCCACAACTCCTTCCGAGTCGGTCTTCTCCTTCGAGTCTGGCTAAGAGCAGCTAATAGCAGCTAATAGCTCCTTTGATATATCACTCGTATATCACTTTCATTTTGCAAGCCTATAGGGACCGTAGCGGATACTTTCGTTTTTTTCGTCCGATCATTCGCGACTCTCACATAGTGTCACCTTTTTCATTTCGCATTCCCCTCGTCGTCTGCCACATCCATCCTCGCTCCAATCCCATGATCCATCCAGCCGTCTTATTCCGATCTAGTCGACATGCCAGATGAACTTGCTATTCTATAAGTAGATTCTTTCATCTTTCTTTCCTCTTTCTCAACCCCCATCAATCTCTCCTCATCTCGCTTCATCTGCGCCTCTTCTCTTCAGTCGCGCTACCACCGCTCCATATCCTACTTGGGCTCTGTCTAATTTCCATACTCATAAAAAAACCTTCAATGGAAGCCTTATTGTTATCCGCACATCTCATTTCTCCGCTGCCCTTGGCGACCTAAAATGACCCTATGTACAAGATAACACCCTTCAAGAACTCTCTCATGGTGCCTTCCCATACGAATCTTTCATGCGATAACTATGTCTCACGCCATGATTTACATTCATTAGCCTCACGCTCATATATACCTGACAACTTACTCTGGCGTCGGCTGTTTAATATATACATCTTACTTCCTATAAGTGGGAGTTATCATAGTCATAGGATATCGTAAAATTCATCATATTGCAGGTGAGAGAAAAAATTGCCTTCAAGGGTCATATCTATGCATCGATCAACTTTCCGTCCAATCTGGAATCCTCATGCACATCCCCCTCGGCACCGGTAGTAGGTTTCTTGGTAGGTTTCCGGGCATAGAACTCCGCGATGATTTCGGGGTTGATCCGGTTCAGTTGTTCCTTGGGGAAAATACGAAGAAGGGACCAGGCTAGATCCAAAGAATCGAAGATAGTCCTCGATTCATACGGGCCTTTTTTTTGGCTAAGATATTGCATCGAAAGGAAAATAAATCAGAAAATTCACCTTGTCCTACAAATTGATGCTCAAATTTGTCGAGGAACTCCAGCGCGAGCTTATCTTCCGACGATAAAGCCTCCTCACCGACCACTGCCTTCATGGCAGCAGCATCTCGTCCAATAGCGTACTTGGCATACTGTGATAGTGTAGTGATTTTAGACACGCAAGACGGGGGAAGGGGGGGAATTAAATTGCCCATACCAGCTGGTTCGAAACATCGCCATGATCTTTTCTCGTAAGATTTTCACCAATGGCACTCTTCATCAACCGGGACAACGAGGGCAACACGTTGATGGGGGGATAGATTTGTCGGTTGTGGAGCTGGCGGTCGACGAATATTTGACCCTCCGTAATATATCCAGTCAAATCGGGAATTGGATGGGTTATATCTACAATGTGCGTGATTAGAAAAATATGGGCGTGTATGTTTGAGGTAATTACCATCGTTGGGCATGGTAAGAATGGGGATTTGGGTGATCGAACCATTTCTGCCCTGAACGCGTCCTGCACGTTCGTAGATCGTCGATAAATCAGTGTACATGTAACCAGGATAGCCACGACGTCCGGGAACTTCCTCACGGGCAGCCGAAACCTGACAGCGGGGTGAGTGTATGCTTGGTCAGAAACAATCAATAACATACTTCACGCAGTGCGTCAGCGTAAGAGGACATATCGGTCAAAATTACCAGCACGTGCTTTTCTAGCTGATACGCGTAGTATTCAGCCGTGGTCAATGCCAGTCGTGGAGTGATAATTCGCTCGATCGTGGGGTCATTTGCCAAGTTCAAAAATAGCGTCACCCGATCCAAACTGCCATTGGATTCGAAGTCTTCCTTGAAGAAACGTGCGGTCTCCATGTTCACACCCATTGCAGCAAACACCACGGAAAAGTTGTCCTCATGACCATCGTGCACACCTTTGGTCGGTGGCTTCACCAATCCTGATTGTCGGACGATTTGTGCAGCAATCTTTGTGTTTCGTTAGGGCTTGTCATTCCAGGCGTGCGAAAGCTCACTTCATTGTGGGGCAAACCAGCAGCTGAGAAAATGGGGATCTTCTGGCCACGAGCAATAGAGTTCATAGTATCAATCGTTGAAATACCAGTTTGGATCATCTCCTCCGGATAGATACGCGCGTAGGGATTGATTGGTGCGCCTGGATTGCAGTGTCAACGATATATATTTATCTCAGATTCACTTTGCCTCACCGTTGATGTCCAGATAGTCCTCCGCGAACACCTTCGGGCCTTGATCGATCGGATTGCCCGAACCGTTGAAAATACGACCCAACATGTCCTCAGCAACAGGGAGCTTCATACTACTGCCAGTAAATTCGACATGAGTTGCCTTGACATCCACACCGGATGTTCCCTCGAAGACTTGGACGATCGCCTTGCTGCCTTGAACTTCAAGTACTTGGCCGCCGCGTTTCGAGCCGTCAGGTAGCGTAAGTTGCACGATCTCATTATATGATGGGAACTGCGCTTTGATATTGAATGACAACAGTAGAATCCAAGAATGTTTCCGCTGCTCACCTTGACGTTATCCAGTATCACCAGAGGACTAATCCATTAGCTTAGTGCGATCATGATACCGAGCAAAGATTGATAGTTACCCATTGACAGCAGAAACAGTCCTATAGTCTGCGCTACCAGCTTAGAAACATCCTCGGGTAACAAGTAAATGGACAGACCGAGATGTGGTTGGACGCGATATTCCTTCGTGACGGCGGCGGCATTGATGGCTGCCAATTCTCTATCACTCAATCGAG
Source organism: Tricholoma sp. MG99 (assembly GCA_003521275.1). Lineage (NCBI taxonomy): Eukaryota > Fungi > Basidiomycota > Agaricomycetes > Agaricales > Tricholomataceae > Tricholoma > Tricholoma sp. MG99. The sequence goes on along the minus strand of QOVE01004627.1, from coordinate 22,030 downwards.
CGTCGGCCATGCTGAAGTTCAACTGCGATGTCTAGGTCGCGTGCAGTACGGATCACAATGGGTGGTTTCTCGCACTGTAACCTCAAGTTGAGATCTACTACTAGTAATTGAGTCACAGTGTTATGAGGTCGTACAAATTGAAATATTCCCACGCTAGCACTGGTTCGGCATCAAGTCTTTTCATTTATGTGCATATAACCCTAGCAATGGTTATTTATTTATTTATTTAATCTGTTTCAGTAGGCAGACTAAAACACCGATATTAGGTGCTCTGATGCCTCTCTTGCTACCTGTAAGTCATTTGAAGACCTAGCCAGAGTCAACTAATGGAGAAGCATAGAAGGGAATAGCGTACCATTCTGTCTCCAATAAAATGTCTTCCACGTCATCAGTGTCTCGTCCTATGTCTGTGCCTTGCAGCATGACATACAAGAACTCGGCTGTATCCCTTCGAATCTAGAAAACAAAATTGGATAACGTAAGGGGGGGCAAGAAAGACACAAAGGTGCTTACGCTGGGAAACTGGTGGGTTAAAAATTCAGCCAGTCTTTGCACGCAGGTATTGAACAGTGGCTGGAAGGGAAGCAAGTGTACGGTACTAGATGATACATCTCGATGAAGAGGAAGTGGAATTGGGATCGAATAGGAACTGACATTTTCATAGACTCCAGCATTCTTGGAATGCTCTTGAGCCGGGAAACATTCCTTGTCACGATCGAAAGTAATTGTTGTAAACTGCACGACAGGATTCAGATAAGTGAACGGCCTCTTTGAACGCACTAACCTTTCAATCCCATGAGAATTGTCGGAGAGTCCGTTAAGGGCTCCTCCTGCTAACAACAGATTGAACGTTTGCAAGATGGGAACCACAATTATATTAGATGCGACATGTGCCTTGACATTATCGAGGAGATCCTCGACAAGGGAATTGGCATCGTATGCAGCATGGACCGCTGAAACCGGGAGCGAGCGGACGTACGACACAAGGCTAGCGGCCACAGGGCGTTGCTACCCAGCACTGAGCAATTAGGTTAACAGCACAATTATTTTAAAACTCACAGTACTGTCCGTTTTGCTGCCCAGGCTCAGAATCAGGCCAGTAAGAATAGGCTTTCGATACTCCGGTACCTCCAACAATCGAACGGCTTTTGGAAATAGCCAGTTCCCGTCATTCCAATCAATTACCTCTGTTTCGCTGACCAGAGTTAGTTTTACCAGCCATTATCGATTAGCAAAATTAAACACACCCCTGAAACAATTCTTTTAACAAAGGTAGACCAGGCATACGCCAATCTTCGCCATTATGGACATCGGGTAACGCAAGATTGATCAGTCGCATAAAACACTCGCCAGCTTCCAGACGAACATTATCGAGCCTCTCGACGCCCTGCTTGAGTATTCCGGCGACGGTTTGCTGATACCTTGCAGGTGGGAAGTATAGACCGAAGTCTGGGATGGACGCTGCCTTGGGTATTAATAATTCAGCAAATCGTGTCAGGCCCTGAATGCAGGCAAGACGAATCCATGAACCAACGTCGCCTCGTTCATCGACTGAATAATCTTCTAGTCCATGCAGAAGGGTGGAGTGGAGAGAAGCGACCACTTCGGGAGACATGTCTGGTGAATTATCAGCTGCGCATATCAATGTTACTCCATCTGAACATACGGTGGGTGAGACGACCAATCGTGGTATTTAGAATTCTGGGAAGTGCCATATAGCAATTACGACGCGCCTCGGCATTTGATTTCATTGGTGACTACGAAGATAGTGAAAAAAGTCATGAGTACACACGAAAAGCTTACCGATGGCTTAACGCAATCCAGAAGACTTTCAAGGACGTGCGAAAGGGAATTTGGATGGGCGTCGTAATCGAGAGCGCCAAACAGTGTTCCGAAACTCTGTTGTGTTGCAGGTGAACTGGTTTTGAGTTCGCGAATTAACGTGATTTTCGATGACGTATAAGTGACAGGGAGCAACTCGAAATGGATCAACTTATCTGGTTACAATCGGGGTACAATCCACAAACTTACTGAACGAAGACATGGCATCAGCTGCTGCCTCTTGTGCCACTGTGTTTCTGTGCTTTAAACCGTATTCGACGATTTCCTTCCACTTGGGAACAGATGACTTCGACCCGAGATGTATCTCAGTCAAAGTCAAAGTTATAGATATCAGGCGGCAGGCGGCTGTAGTGATAATAGCATTTCGCGCCCCACAAACGACGTCCATGGGAATGAGAGACAATTGTTTAAATATCTGAAAAGCACCTCGCATCAGCCGGCGTTAATGATATCGTGGTCACTCATTACATGACACATTCGACCTTCGAGTAGATCAACTTCTCCAGAATCACAATATGCGCGGGCAATTTCACACAATGTCAATAAACCGCCGTGTAAATCAGCAATATCAAAGGACTCCAGAAGCTTGATCTATGACAAGGGATCAGAATTTGTACTAGAAATGAGTGACTGATACACACCGCTTTGGAAGTCGTTTCAGGACCAAGCGCAGGGAGGTCCAAGAGGCAAATCAGATGGACTGATTGTGAACCTAGTTCCCTCATCGTCTGGTCCCAGTGTCGAAGAACCACATTTAAAAGGTGATCTAATAGGAATGCTCGGTACTCAGGATGTCTGATATAATAATCAGAACATGATGAGGGACTTCGATACGTTGAAAAACATACCTCCCTACTTGAGGTGCAGCCGTAAGGAATGCATTCTTTCGCACGCTTACAGCATAGAAATCGGTCTTTCCAAGAACGTCTATGCCATGAGGAAACAAATTCTACGAATTTTGATGGCAAGATAAGAAAGGACATCAGGGAACGAATAGCTTACATTTCTCCCGACATGTTCTTGAAACGCAGCACTGGCTGCACGCCGAATATGTATCTCTCGGTCATACAGCGCAGCTGTCGCCAGGTGTCGAGCAAGCTTGTCAGCATGCGCAACCAACACCGAAGAATTCTGCGTTCTAGCAAGCGCCCACAGGGCATATGCTGCAGCGTCACGGACGTTCGATCCAATCGAATGAGCTCCCTTCCGTATATCAAAATAAAGTGCCTTCCGAGAATTGAAGTTAGATTCGCCAACATAAATCACCTGCCTTCTGCACCTTTGATAGCCAATCGATGAGTTCTGGTAGTTTCTGTTGTGCAACAACACCCCGGCGAGCCATTTCTGCGCATGCTAAACACGCCCCGTGCCAGGTACTTTCCGCGATAGCAGGGAGATCATAGAGACTCGCGGCAGTAAGTGAGTGAATAGAAAATAAACCCATGATAGTCTCAAGGACTTGATCGGCAAACTCAGCCGGAAGACGCTCAGATATCCGAGCAACGCCCTTGGCGGCTGAGTACCTCACAACAGTATCCTACCGACAAGAAATAGTCAGCAGTCAGTGTGATTGATAGTGCTTCAAACAACCAACTCTGTCTTGCAAAAAGCCGAACAGCTGCTCAAGAACAGTTTCAACCTGGTCTGGAACCTCGATGTCTTCTTCTACAGGAGCATCTCTAGTGGGTGCATCACCACTGAGGATACGAGCTGAGGGTATATTACTATTAAAGGCAACGTATTTCATAACAATGTTCCCACCTTTCCGGCGACTGATATTTGCTCTTGCAGGAAGCATGCGCAAGGCAATACGTGAGACCAGTTTAACCTTGTATTTACGCACAGCGGTATTGTTGAGGGTGGCTTCTCTAAGTGCGCCAACTACGGCGAAGAGGGAAATGGTTTCTTCTTGTATTTGTTCGGCTGGTGCTGATTTCAGCACCTCGCACGTAACTTGTAGAAGTCCGATGCTCTGCACAAAGGTCCTAAGAGGTCATTGGTGCAAAAATAACTACAACCGACTGACCGCAACAATGTCACCATCACCTCCCAGCTGAGCCTTTGACCACTCCAGAAACGGATGGAACTGCGAACTTGTATCTTTCCTAGGGGGTCCTCGTATAGCTAATTTGAACATGAAAACACGCCATACCTCATATACACGCGAGATAGTAAAAGAGAAGCAGCATCACGTTCCACACCTGCCTTTCCCAAATAATTTTTCGCTACAGTTTCAATCGCAACCGCCGTGCGGCCGACATGATTAATATCGTCGAATTGTGCCAGATCAAACGGTATCATGCAGACAAGGGTTAGCCAAATGAGAACAATATATCGCAAAGCCCATTGTGACGAGTCTCGCACCAAACCATCTGGAAGAAGTAAAAAGTCCAATGCGATCGATAGGTCTGCGATCTCATGAGGAAGGTATCTAACTGATTTCTTTTATCACACTGCTGGGTCGCGCAAGTTGGAACTATTTGACTGACTGATAGTCTTATACCCGCGGCATTTCACGAAACTGTGCAGCAGAAGAGCTATTCGTTCGACCCTGGTTGGCGAGCCTCGTCGACCGTCAGTAGTAGATCTTCTTGCATACAGTTTTAGGCATTCCACTACTGGAACAACCAGTTTTTCGAGAAACGGGTCCAACAGATAAGATTGTTCCTGATATGTCGCAAGCTATTGCTAGTTGAGAAAGTGGCAAAAATAGGTTATTCCGAGTCAGAGACGCACGATCGTTGAAAGCCTGTTAAACAACACACGCTCCTTCTGATCGTCTTCTGCCGATGGATCCTCAAACAGGTCCAGGTAAAGGAAGGCGCTTTGAGCGTCAACGAATTCTTCATATTTATCGAAGGATGAAAAGAGCTTGCGCTCAAGAATCTCTTCGCCCATTATGACTGAAATTACTAGTAAGTCGGAATTCGCGAATTTGGCACACGATAATACATAGATACTTATGTAATTCAATTTTAAGTACATAAATATCGATATATTGACGACGTTTTTCTTCCACTTGTTTTGTTCTGCCTACGAAAGTCAACAGAACAAAATGGACAATTCACACCGCGGAACAAAGAGGAAACGGTACGAACCTCCTACGGAAGTACGGCTTCAATTAAAATGTCGTCGACGATTTCCTGATACTCATGTGTAGGATCTGCAAGTTAAAATTACAAGAAAAATGGCATGTGTCATTTGTAGCCGTCAACAACACGTTGGTTAACAGTGCCATTGGCATAATAGCACCATGATGTGAAAGAAGTCCGAAAAGCGGCCAAAAAGGCGAAGACTTTCGAAACGCAGAAGCTGGTGAAGAAACTGAAAGGGACACGGTATGTTTTTAGAAGTTGAGATCTTTCCTAGTCTGACTATCAACAGAGGAAGTGACAGGAAGTCCCAAGAAATCGCTGAATTGGAGGCACAGTTAGATTCACTCAAGGCGAGTGTCCAGTATCTACTTCGACTCCTTATTATGCTGATTCCTGATTGTCTTAGCCGATAAGTCATGAGGTTATTGCTGACACAGTGCTAAAATCGCGGCTGAACAAGGATCGAATATTATCTCAGAACGACCACGTCAGAATGGCCGCATCGAGCGAACTGGTGTCAACGCTTCTCCCTGCTGTTCCTGGTACCCCTCGTGCGAAGTGTGAAAGTCGTCTTCTGAGTTCGAAAATCTTGGCAGCGGTAGTCAGTGTTGTGGTGGAAGATTTGAGAAACTTGCTTCAACCGCGAAACACAGAAAACGATTCTAGAATGATCAGTAAAGCCACGAACATCACAAGCCAAACGATGTTGAAACAGGTCACACAAGATCATGAAGTCCTGCAGGGTGCGGATCTGCAGTCAAAGCGTGGAGAAAATCGACTAGAACAGGTCAAAAAAGCTTTCCCAACAGGTGAACTGGGCGCGGATTACGACAAGGAGGAAGTGGATGATGCGGGCTGGGAATCTGGTACTGTCGACGATATTGAGAAGAGTATTGACGACGGCTGGGAGTCTGGTTCCCTGACAGATTCCAATTCAGAGGAGGAGCTTGCAGCTCCTTCAATCAAGCAAGTAACCAAGAATAATATACGCGCAAAAGTACCATCTCCCACAGGCATGTCAAGGTCGACAACACAGCAATCGACATTTCTGCCTTCTCTATCCGTTGGCTTTGTCCGAGGCACTTCAGATGATTCAGACCTTGGTGAAACTGAAGCAGCTGGGGATATTGACTTCAAAAAGAACAGACGGGGTCAACGAGCTAGACGAGCGTGAGTTTTATGCGGTGACAATGTTTCAGCTACTCAATTACGTCCAGAATCTGGGAAAAAAAGTATGGTCGAAACGCGAACCACAAGAAAAAGGAATTCGAGCGACGCGGCGCCTCTACTGCCGGAAAAGATCATCGACATGGGAGCGCAACTTCTATCCAACATCGAGATGCGCCCAGTCGAAGGCAGACGGGAGGTGACACTGGCACTCAGGCCCAATATGGAGTAAACTACCATGCAAGGACTGTTAAACCAAGCCATCTACATCATACGCAAACGCCCGTACAGGCGGGCAGGGAGGAGAGATTGTTGCACCCATCGTGGGAAGCGAAGCGAAAACTTAAAGAGAAAGAGAGTGCCAGTATCGTGCCTAGTCTAGGAAAGAAAATCAAGTTTTAGTAGAGGTCTGTCGTTCTCATGTCCGTCATAAAATTGACATCCGGAATATTGAAGTATGTCAAGAACAGACCAGGACCCCTATCTTCCAAGCCAAAGCGCGACAATCCCCAGTCAATGAGGTAAGACTTGGATGTAGAATCGATGGCAATGTCATACTTGGATCAAAAACAAGGCAACCCCCTCATTCGTTGTGCTCTTTCTGTGTCAAAACGGATCCCCCTTCTCGGAGCAACTTTTCTGCCTTGTGTTGAGAACTTGGTGGACTGATGAGATCTCTTGTCGTGCAACATGAATAGCACGACACGAGGTCATCTGTGAATGTTATCTCGCGGCGATCAAGTGGCCAACAAAATCCATCCGATGATACATCGCCAGTTGCTCTTCTAGCAATGTTAATCTTCCCACTTCGTAGCGACCACACAATTTCTCATAATAGTAATGTTGTCTGGTAGGACTTTGATATTATAGTAAAAGATATTCTACCTATGCTACGATGGCACTAGGTGAACGCATGGTAGTAGATAGCTAGATAGGGTGGTCGTGTGACTCAGTTGACTACATGTTGCGAACAAATGTGCTTCCTTCCACCAGCCAATCGACACTCCCTGGAGCACCATGTAGCGGCGCAGCTCCCACATTTGGGATAACCAGAACCTTGTTTACTGCAGGTAAAGCAAAGCACCTTTTGGGATAGAAGTTTTGACTTCCGTTCAAGCTTCGCAAGGGTCGGATGGAAGTCGCCCGACTGGCTTGTGATTCGCTGATGACCCTGCTGGTATCCATGGATAAACGTCGACGATGACGTCGAGGCAGGAGATAGCCCGAAAGACGGCGACACGGTATGACTGGTGGATATAGTGGGTGATGGTAGGCCAGACGACAACAAAGAGTCATCATCATCGGACCATACGGACATAAGTCGATTTCGGTGTTTTGAATTGCAAGAGCGGGGATTTGATTTTCTCGAATGCAAGAGATACTGCAGAGCAGCTCGAGCAGATGCGGTAGGAGTGAAAGAGCCTTGAGCGGTGTGCGCTAGTGCATGCAGTGTTGCCAAAGCTGCGTCCGCATTCACAAGTCCCAGCGTGATTCTAGACTGCGTTGAAGATACAGAACTGAGTGACAGTGTACGATTGCGATGCCGCGGAAAACGCGAAGAACAAGGACGCTGAGATTTTTGGTAAGGGCGAGTTTTGGAACTTGTATCTGTGACGACATACCTGTGAACTGTTGATGAAGTCCAGGTAAGGGGATACAGATGAAGACATAGTTATGTAGAATGTTGCTCTGAAGCGAGGTACTTATAGATATGATAAGATAAACTTCAAGGCACAGCGGTTAGGGTTCTGGGGTGCCGGTGAAGATCATGATGAGTAGCGGACATAAATAGCGACTCCCGCTAGTAGTACGTACTTAAAGATGATCTCCTGTGCCAGTGTCACGGTGATGTTTTGTAAAGAAAAAAGTCCGGCCGTCCTCTGCACGGCAAGTAAAGTCCAACACAGTCCAGACTGCCCTAATGATAGCCAAGTTGTCGCAATTAAGTCGCAATCAAGTCTCTATGCAGACGAGAAGAAAAAAGTCAAGGTTCGACTTGGGTTCGACGCATATCCGCTGAGTTTCGGGAATAAAAAACTTGATCGGGAACAAAAACTTGATCGGTGGAACTCCCACGCTGCAACTTTACAATATGTCATGTGTGCCACGACATGCACCCAAGGGCCCACTTTCTGGCTCGCCATTGCCCGAAGCTCATACTTAGGAATTGTGCATCGTAACGTCACATGTTCGGATTACTCGGCTCTCCACCTCGAGGCAGAATAAGTATACTAGAAAACTCGAACACGGCGGTTGCACGGCGGCCAAGTCTTCATGAACAAGGACATCCACCAATGTGCTGGACCAGAATCAGACAAGATGAAGTACCTAGAGCTCCGGAGAGGAAAAGACCAAGTGAGTCCATCGATACTGCTAGCAGACCAGGCGAAGAGGTTTTCATTCCATCCATGATTACTTGCGTGAAGATATTGATCAAGACGATGTAAGCTCAAGCTTAAGTGATCAACTTTATGCTTCACGCCTGTCACAGGCATAGAATGTATCGTCAGTGGCAGATAAGTTTTACTAACCATCGACGAGAGTTGATCCTCCACGGCGAAATTTGAAGAAAGTTCTCTGTTGGATTCAGAGTTGACTCCTGTGTATTTTCCAGTCAGCTACTGGTCTTGCATACCAGAATACACAACCCTTCTATAAGCCTCCTGGTTGAAAGTCTGCCGTCGGCGATTCCTGGAGGCTTGGGACTTGGAATGTTGTTGTTGATGTCTTTCTTCGTCCGACACGGTCATCTGACGCGGAGGGGTGTAGCGGCTCTTTCCGGCCGTGACAGGTAGCACCAATGGTTAGTCCACTGGGGTCTCCACGTTCCTGCCCATCTACTAACGCACTGGCCTTGCCAAAGATCCCAGAGCAGCGTTCCGGCGATAGATAGAACAATTCGGTATTACGGTGTATATACCTTCAGGATCATGACGTCCGGATAGGTCATGGGAGGGTTCAATACCAGCGGTATGTGGCAATAACATATCAGTTGGCTGGCTGGCACGGGCTACTATTTTCATTCATGAACTCTAACACGCCCGATCAGCCCTTTGGTATGTGCCCTTGTGTCATATTCAAGTTGTATCCATTTCGCTATGCTCAGAGCGGTCACAACACGTAGCGGAATTATCCCAGCCTGTAGGTTTTGCTAGTGTGCTTCTCTCGCTGCATCTTATAGTCGACGATCATCCAGCACACCTCCCGGACATGTTTAGACGCAGTTACCAATGTTGGTCATCCTTGTTGGGTGTGTGATTCATTTACTAGTAGTCGCGAGTTCCGTCATAAGTTTGATTACCAACTGCGAGTAACTTACCCGCATCTTAGCATGGGAGGTGAGCTTTCTCTCGGCTAACCAAAAATCACAACAACGACAACGAATCAACCCTTCTACGCGCGTGAAGTGCTTCTTATGAGTCACTGAGTCCTTCCTCTATGATAGTTTGATGGCGATGAAAATTACTCGGGTGTCTTTCGCCTTCAAGGTGGCTTGTAGAAAGCTGCTGATGGCCACGTCCATGCTAGTCGTCACGTTCAATAGTCATTATAGCTGGTCTTCTTGTCTCCGTGAGCAGCACAGCACAGTCAAGTGCAGGCTTTACCTTCATCCCATTTACTTATTCATAGTTATTTTCCCATCTGGCTAGACACCGTTATTTTCTACTTGTTTGCCTCAGCTCAGGCTGTACCGACATAGAGGTTCGACCACCTACTAGGCAAGTCGCTGTAAAGCGGCAATTACTACACAGTAGATAGGCACGTAAGACTAGGTCTTATTCCCACCATTTAAACAAGAATCGCCTTAGAGTGTGTGTTGAACCAAGTAGTCCCAAAAAGGCAATGAATTGAAGATAGCTCAACAGTAACATCGCGCGCCGTTGATTGGACAGGGACAGTGGGTGGAGGTGAGTCTGGTGCATAGGAAGCAAGAGAACCGCAGGGACTTCGTGGAGTAATGGGTGAGATACATGCAAAACGACGCATTTTGGAGTGATTGATCGGGGCGGGCATTGGATGGCTTCGATCATGGACGTCATACTCTCCCCGATCATGCCATTCATAACACTTTTCTTGAGCACTCTGCTTCCACTTCTCGACGGATTCACTCCAGTCCTTTTGCTTTATATGGAACTTACTCTTCTCTGTCTATTCCTGCTTTCCAATCAATGGCACGTTGGTTTACTGTCGAGATATTTCAAGATCATTTCCTTTTTGGGAACACTTGGTTCAACCTGCTCTCTGGTGCATACCTCGGCCTCTACTGCTACATGGATATTCTCTATCTGAAGGGAATATAATGTATGATGATATTATGCTCTTATTATGTTACTACAATGAGCTGTTGGAGCACCTTTGGCCTTGGATGAGTGACTGCATTCTAACCCAATACATTTACTCTCCACCTTGTCTATGCAGACTCATGAACTATTCCAAGGTATTTATTCTACTTATAATACTTTGGTTAATCTATCTATACAGCCACCAGTGGGTCCTGTGGGCTGGCATAGAGAAACAAGGAGAAAATGTGAGTAGGTGAAGATCCTGACTTGTAGGGCGAAGTATTGACTATATGGATGGCTTTTAGGCCACCAATGAGGGGTAAAGGACTACTATAGACGCCTAGGAGGAGTTTTGTACAGTAGGTGAGGTGTGGGATACATGGTGAGCAAAGTTCACATCTATGGGTGGGGAATTCATGTCCTGGTGAGTCAGGATCTTGTATTCCTGCTATCTCTTATATCTACCTTTGTTCTACCTTACTGTAAGGCCCAGGAATCGAAGAAAGCGAACATTTTGGTGCCACGGATCTCCCAGGGTATGTATACCTCCTCCTGACTCCATGTTCTCTTTTATGGGCATCCCCATTACTACAGGGGCTTTAGGGAGTCTATTAGGTTGTTTATTAGGACTATTCTACCCCACTTCCATCCACATCTTGTAAGGGGAAGGCCTGGGTATGCATGTAAATAACAACCTCTCCCCCCTCCCCATACAGGTGCATTGTCACTGAGCCCCTTCTTACCAGCTCTTCTTACATCACTCCCCACCCATACATACACCAATACACCCCTCTACATATCCTGCTTTGGTTCCAGAGGGTGTGCAAGCCCAGTAGACAGTACCCTGTCTCACACTCCCCTCACTTCTCCATACTTCCCTTCTTCCACACCCCTGTAGAGCCTTCCCCAGTCATGTACTGATCTAAATATATGATTCCATAGCCCTGTATATGTAATAGAGCCCCTCAATGATAAGAAGAGACCCCACCTTCTCTCTTGTTCAAGGGAGAATGTTGACTGCATGCTTAATATAGGTGAAAAAGTGGAAATAACTGTTCATTAACACTCTATATTCATACATAAGTACTATATACAAAAAAAAAGAGGGAAAATGGTGGAATGAGTGGACAGGCATGCTCATCGTTTGGGATGATGAGCACGACGGCAGCCGAAGCTGTGGCGCGCGTTGATCAACAGTGGGAGATGGTGATCGGACAGTGATCGGGGTGGGAACAGTGGCGGAAAGCTGTCCCGCACATCCCCGGACCTATGCTTATGTGAGCATAGTGTACACTGACCTTGGTGATGTCTAAATGGCACTTAGGGAGGGAATTATTGCCGGTGTTGGGTTTTATTGAGATCAAGCCTTGTGAAACTAGGTCACGAGCATGATGCACTACTATAATAAGGCTGTAATTGTGGGAAGGTCAGGTGACAATGTACATATTTCCGCCTCTCATGATCGTTGACAAAGAAAACGCGACGTGATGCACATTGTCACGCAAATTCAGTTTTTCTTTATTTTCCTTCCTCTTGCTCTAAATGAATTTTACACGAGGTTTTCATAGATTATATCTCGAAAGTTGTATACATAGTGTTCTGCGCAGTGATGCTTAAGGCCAGGATGGTGTTCATCAGATATCGATTTTGAGTACTAGTCTTCCCTCATAATATCAGCAACATTGCGAAACAAGCCCATGGCCAATGGAACTTCTTGTTTTATTTTGTGGTCAATGATGTAGTAGCATATATGTGATATATCCTAGCAAAGATCAGCTGTTTTGCTGCGGCGATCCCTTACAAAACTGCATTTTGAAACTCCTGGTATTTTGAAACCGATACTAGTAATACGTGATGTGAATAATCAACAGGCACAAATAACAAAGAAGATTTGCTCTCGACTCCTACCAGCCATAATAACCCAATCCACACGACCATTCCCTGCCCCATATCCCGCTACTAACTTAGCGCAGCTTGTTTCTTATTTACTCCGTATCTTGGCCCTTAATCGCTGTGCTAGGTCTTTTATTGTCCTGATCTAAGAATCAAAAGTCATGGTCAGAATTCTTCGATATCGCATCATTCATTCACGCGATAACTCTATGATAGGGACAAACCCTTTCTTACCCAGGTTAATACAGCGGATTGGCTAGACATCGTCTATCTCACAGTTTTCTCCTTAGTGACTGAGAAGCGCTCGGAATCTGGAGGGAATGGTAAATTTCTTTACGGTGTTTCAGAGATGCAAGGGTGGAGACTCGGTGAGGCCGCTTCTACTAATATCATCCGAATACATCTGATAATGCCAACCTTCAGGCATGGAAGATGCGCATGCCACTATCTTGGATCTCGACGAGGGTCTAAGCGACTCGAATACCTTTTTTGCTGTGTACGATGGTCATGGTGGTACGTCATGATCTATATCACCGACCCATCTGAACTGACACTCTGTTCGGAGGCGGTACTGTGGCAAAATATGCTGGACAGAATGTGCATAAACGGTTACTTAAGGAAGAGGCGTATAAACAGAACGATTACAAGGAAGCTTTGAAAAGGGCTTTTTTGGGTACCGATGAAGATCTATTGGCAGGTACGCAAGCGACAACGATGTTATAGTATGTTCACAATTCACAAGCTTCTGTTATTAGATCCAGCCCATGCGCGAGAGACTTCTGGCTGCACGGCAGTAGCAGCCTTAGTAACACCCGATGGCCAGATCTATGTTGTATGCTATTCGACCTCTCTGTTTCGGCATATACGTGTTTCTGAGCTTTCTTGTTAGGCTAATGCCGGCGATTCTCGATCGGTCATCGGAATCAGGGGCGAAGTGAAGGCTCTCAGCGATGATCACAAACCAACAAATGATGGTAAAGAACTTGCCTCTCCCAGGGATTTGCTCTCAACCATCTCAATTTCAGGGGAAAGAGAGCGTATCTACGGCGCTGGTGGGTATGTTGACTGTGGTCGCGTCAACGGTGAGCCTTTATGGTAGGCTCTCATTATGTGCTATGCTAAACTTCACATATAGGCAACCTCGCATTATCTCGAGCAATAGGCGACTTTGAATTCAAGAAAAATCATTCATTAACAGCAGAAAGACAAATAATAACTTCAGATCCTGAGGTCTCCATGCATCAAATTTCCTCTGAAGATGAATTTTTTGTCCTTGCCTGTGATGGTTCGTACTCAGGTTCACCTTATTGCTATTTGAACTCAATATATTTTTAATCCTGTAGGCATCTGGGACTGTCTAAGCTCGCAACAGGTAGTTGACTTTGTTCGATATCAGGTCTCCCAGGGCAAAGAACTTGTAGAGATTGGTGAGATGATGTGCGAGCATTGCCTAGCGCCTGATACAAACTCTGGAGCGGGGATCGGTTGCGACAACATGACAGTCTTGATTGTCGCCATTCTCAATGGACGGACCAAGGAGGAATGGTACGCTTGGATAACCGATCGCGTCAAGAACAATGTTGGCCACAGGACTCCAAGTACCCTCCCCCAGCTTTACGCGCAAAACCGTCTTACAATGTTCCGCTCACGGAGGGAGGCAATGGAGCGTATTGAACGAGAGCGAGCCAAGCAGCAGACGCTCGATCAGGGCCTGGTATCTGGTTCTGGACTGAGTGGGTTCACAAAGATTCTCTCAAGTACTGGAGGCATTTCTTTCACACCAGGCTCTGCCGGAATTACGAGCGATAGCGGAACATTGCTGTTTACGGACGTCTCTGGTGATGAAGATAGCGAAGATAGCGAAGAGGAAGGGACAACAGAGTCGGTTTCCAGTGATACCCCGGGTTCCATATCTCCCGACCCCACAAAACATCTCAAAGCAAAACTAGACCAATTTGTGAAAGATATGGAAGCAGATGGTGATACCGACGAAGCTAGCCCTGGATCTAGCCCCGCTTCTAGCCCCGATTCCCCTGCTACATCTTTGCCGAACGGTAAATTATCCGCTCCGGTGGGACAACTGCATTCTGAACCCTTTGGGGACGAACCCCTACCAGTCGTCAAGGCAGAGGGGTTGTTGGATTCAAGTGAAGATCCAGTGGTGAATGCATGACGGATGTATATCTACCATTCCGAAATGTCTGTTATGCTCTCCTACGTTTTATTTCAAGTTTTATCGGGTACTTTTCTTGTTCATTAATCTATAGGTCCAGTACTGTCAACTTCACTGATATCATGTCCTTGCAGCACTGTACATCTACGCATATCACTTGGACAGGACGTCCACATTCTTTTCCGAGCTCACCTTGATCACGCCAGCTGTCTCGACTTGTGACGTAGTGTAAGAACGTTGTATATTAATACAATCTCTTATGTATTGCAATTGCCTAGTGATAACAACACCAGCTCACCTTCTGTCAAGCAAATGAGGACTGTTGCCCCATGAGCAGTCTCCACCATGCCAACTCCCAACAGCGAACCTCCGCCGCCGTCGTCGACTTTCAGCACAGCTTGTTTTGCCCATTTTTCCTTCACATGGGCAGCTCGGTATATGTACACGTTCCCACCTCTATCTCTAACCCCACCCTCAAACGCAAATACAGCATTCCCAGCGATGTGGTAGGTAAAGCGTGTATCCTGTTTTGAAGCCAGTACGAAAGCAAGCGCGGAGAAGGTAGAAGTGTGTGTCCACTCTGGTGAACCTCCGGTATTTGGAACATCAGAGACAAGCGAGTGCACTGTCCCGTCAAGGTTGTTTTTCACGACAACGGAGATATCCGATTTGCTGCTGCCTGGCATAGGTGTCGCGAGGACGTGGAAAGGAATCGATCTAAGCTCTTCCCACCAATGAGGAACGGATCCATCTTCTCTAACCCACGTAAGGTAGACTTCCCTACCAACAGACTCATCCACCTCCATGTCGATCTCACCTTCTGCAAGGCTTGGTACACCTTTCCCTAAACCTAAGCCGCTTACATCGTTCCCCTCGCGCAAGGATGTCGTGTATTTTTCAAGCGCTTCACGGATGTGCCAAAGTTCGGAAGGATCCAGGGTTTCCGGCACTTCCACGTCTTCCAGGCATTCTGAGGAGGTGCTCGTCTGTGCGAATACTTGGCTCCACTTAGTACCATCGTGTTGCTTGTCAAGATACAGTGTAAGCAATCCAAACGAATGTTCTGCTTCACGATCCCATGTCCAGTAACTGGTAGACGATGTTATCCCGTCCCATAATGCTTTTACTGAGTAACGCGGGATAAGAATAGAGGTTGACTTGTCATCGTCAATGTGAACGGACAGCGTTCGTGGAGAGAATACAACTTTGATATTGGACTTTGAAGTGCTTGATGGGAGCGGTATTGCCACGGTGACAGAGTCATGAGTTTGGCTCCAGGCATAAGGCAGAGGCTTGGATGGCTCTGATGGTTGAGAATCCAAATTTTCGCCTGCTCTGGGTATAGAGGTGATCTCATCAGGGGATGGTTCGTAGGTCATGGGCTGATGATCCACCTCTCGATAGATAGTGCCGCCAATGAGAATGAAGGCTTGGAAGGATTTTTCATACGAGGTGTAGATAGGAACGTCCTGACCACGACGACGCCATATGACATCCAATTGACGAATACCTGTTTGTGGTCCAAGAGATAGCAGTCCAATTTTCACAGCCCAGACATCAAAATCAGGCAGTGAATGTTTCCTCCGCTCCGTCCCTTGACATTCCGTGTTCGGATTCTCTGCGTAGTGTCGAGACGATAGAATTGCGATGGCCTCAATCGGCGACACTCTGTGGACACTGTGAATTCTGAAGGGCACTTCCACTGAAGTAGGCGACAGAGTGAAGACTCCAAGCGCGTCAGAAGGGCCATCATCATTCACTTGCAGCACATACATCGTGCCATCTCCATCCGAAACGAATGCTATAGATGACGTCAGGAAAACAGCAGAAGGATATTCACGAGTAGGTGTTTCAACAACGCTTGAGCGTATTGTAACTGGCAGTTGATGTATAACTCTGAAAGTCGGGTGTAATGTCTCCTACTTTGAAGGCAAGCTCAGGGAAGGTAAAATCGTGAATTATGGACACTTACCGCATGGATGTCGATCGCAATTACTCTGGCATCAGAATCAACGTAAATCGCACGACAAGCTTCACTCGATACGGCCAGATGGTTATGTGTTATGCGACTTTGAACTTCTTGGAATGAGAATACGGACCCGCTGGACACCGTCGCTTGTGTCGGTTTATATTCGAGTGGAAATCGTGTCACAGTTTCCTCTTGGGAGACTAGATCCAGCTTGTAGCCCTCGAATTTGGGATTCAGAAGGGTTCTTGTGGGTGCGAACATTCTGCCTTGGAATGATCGCCGACACTAGTCTCGTAGACTTGGAGAGCTTGGATGCAATTTCGATGTTTGAGTTTGTGTCTAAGAAGCTATTTTTATCTCCAAAGCAGTCAAACGACTCAAGTCAACTTGAAGCTGGTCCCAATTGGATGCCATATGCATATACACGTACGAAGGCAGACCGCGTTTGTACAAGTGATCTCAGCTACACAACTGAAATCTATCGTTATCACTTGCTGTTCCTCTTTTCTTTTAACCTTGATTTTTAAATGAAGGAATGTTACTTACTTTGCTCTGGTCGTCCTCCAAGGTCCACGGCTGTCCAGTCCAGACAAGACGTAACAAAAACAGCGTAAATTATCGTGATTACAGTCGTTAAAGTGGTCGTTAATAAGTCGTCGCAAGGGATAATGATACCGTAAACAATAACTTAGATTCGAATCGTAGAACCGTCCTTTCATGATGCCAATACAAACCTTTCCTAACGAAAGGCGTCCATGGTTTACACCAAGAGGTAAACCAAGTCGGCGACATTGCTAACTTCGCGCCTTCTCCGTTACATCCCGCCAAAAGTCATCCCATCTGGGCTTCTTTGGTTGGACATCATCTCGGATGGCCTCCTCCTTGTCAGTGGCCTGTTCCTCCACTCTTGGTAGTCCGTCCACCCGCGCTTTATGCGATGGTGAGGCAGAAAGAGGATGAATACCACCACCACCGACAGGTGGCCTACCCCTTGGTAGGCCACCTCCTGCAACTCCAAAAGCTTCCCTCTGTGCTTCGGATACCCTGTCCAGGGCTTTGATAAGAGATGGAGTAGCAGGAACTGCGCCTAACGGGACAGTTCTCCCAGTGCTTTGGTTCGACTGTCCACTGACGCTTGCACTTGCAGACGAAGAAGAATGTCGCTTCATAAACCCAGGACTCCACTTATCGCCCACATCCCCTTCTCTACTTGAAACTTTTGATTGCAAGCCAAGGTCTCCCTCGTAATCTGAGTAGTCAGACAAATCACCGCCAGTACCACCCCCGGCTTTTGCGCGCCCCTTCTTGAGCTTGGAGATCTCGACATCGAGATCATAATCCACTGATGGACGCATGTGCTGGTATTCCTCTACCAAGGTAGGGGTAGAAGAACTCATAGATGCTTTCTGCTTCAGCCATGGCCGAACTTCGTCCGTACTCGAGAACTCTGAATCGGAAGAGGCAGAGTCCAGGTCGCCACCAAACTTGATCCGTTTGTGTCCCCTGCTGCCAGGGACTTTCTTCGTTTTACGCTTGACTTTCTTGTTTTCTGGCATGAGTGCTGTTGGAGAGGAATGTTTATGAAGCACCGGAAATGCTAACAGGTGATGAGCGTGATGGGTTTTGGTAGGGTCTTGCGCATAGTCGTCATCAGTGCCTGATAAAAGCCCAAGATCATCTTTGGATATGCTCGTTCTAGAGTGCTTTGGAGGAGCAGGGAACAGGGTGTCTTTCTTGTCGTTGGAATGAAAAATACGTTCCCAAATGGATGGAAGCGGCTTAAATATTCCGGCGCGGGAAGAGTCATTTGAGAGGCAGGTCATGTATTTTGCCAGATATTGGTCCCATTTCTGTTCGAAGAGTTATGTGGGAATCAGAATGTCAACTAGTATGAATACATACCTCATCGGGGCATTCACCCAGCCTCCTCCTTAACAGCCAATCTGTGCCAATGCCAATGATCATAAAGATGCAGAAGGCCGCATTCAAGCCCTTTTCCTGGCTAGTTCCCCAGCTGTCACCATCGCTCACCCAAAGACGTTCCCAGAAGTTAGCCCAAGCAGGAATGTGGGCTAGCAGGGCGATGGAGAGGGTTAAGCTGAAAGCGCCAGTGGAGGATGTCGAAATGCGAAGTGCCCTGTGCAGAAATCGGGACAGCTGCGGAAATGAGAACACGAAGATGGCGATGAGGAACGCGATAGAGAAGAGAGCAACTAAGACTATGCGCGAAAGAAGGGCAGGGTGAAATATGACAGAAAGCCCAAGAGCGAGGAAAGCCCTGCAAAGCAATGAAACAGGAGATAAGAAGATGAGAGCAGGAAACGTACCCGCCCGAAACTGCAGAGAAGAATAAAGCACAGTATTCAAACCGTGCACCTAGGACAGTGGTCGAGATACAGGACAAGACCCAGACGGCAATGAAAGTATTTGAGGAGAGTGGTGGGTGTGATGTTGAAACAGCCGGTATAAGCAGCGCCAAGAACGTTGAGAGATGCACTAGTACATATGCAAGACTGATCGATATTTGAGTGATAAGATAAGGTAGAGTCAACTTACGACCAAAAAGATAGCCGGTGGCTAGACCTCCAATTCCTCCTCGAAGAAAGCAAGTAAAGTTAAGCCTCTTCGGAGGGGGATCGAAGGCTCCAGGAAGGGGAAGGGATGAAGAAGATGGTGGGAAGGAACGTGAACGGTCAAGAGTGAGGAAAGTGCCAGCGAAGTTAAGGAGGACGGAGAATATAAGGAGAGGAATGGAATATGCAAGCAGATGAGGCGTGGACGACAGAAGTTCAGACAACGTCTGCAACGACGACGACGACGACGACGACATCGCGCACAACAGCGACCCCCGGACCATTCCGGCACGGTCTTGTCATCAATGTCACGTGGGACTTTTCCAGTAACTTTGCAACTTTGACTCGGAATGCCACTCTGCTGCGTTGCGGGCCTACAAAACGCTCCTTACCCCCGGAACCCACGTTTATGGTCGATCTGTGTGGCAGATCTATAACGCTCATAGCGCTCATTGAACTTGAAAGGCTCACTGGTAGCATAGACCCATGAACAGCTTCTCGGTCTCACCAAGGTCTCTTTCACTATCTTGGTCGGACTCTGACTCGGCGGTGTCCTCCGATCTCAGCGCTGTAAGTATACATATGCGAAAAGATAAATCCCTCGGAACCCTGTTCTTACCTTCTTTGTCTGCAGATTCCATGCTCAGACGCTGCCACTTTTAACCAATGGTATCTCGAGGATTTTTATTGCCTTGATTTTCTA
>QOVE01004612.1:8369-20554 GCA_003521275.1 Tricholoma sp. MG99 | reverse complement strand
CCAAAATCTATGGGTTATAACAGGTTATGGGTTATTGCGGGTATGGGTTATGACAGGTTTGACTGTACACATGTGCCCTGGCCTCATAGATCGTCCACGAATCGGAACTCGACTAAGTCAACTCATACCTTTTCAGTGAGATTCACAGGCCGGAAATACAATAAACATACAGCAGCATCATGATGCCAAGGGAAGAAAGCAGTCGACAGCAGAGTGTTCTGGAACCTGGGAAGCACGGGTTATCATAAACTTGGTACCTATAAGTAGTACGATCCGTGTCACAAGCTATTGTGACCGATGTTGTGACCATGATGTGCAAAGTAATTTCGTGCTTCCGAACTACATACTTACTTATCGACAGAACTCAACTCGGAGTCAACTCGGAGTCCCCACCCTTCAACATTCTGGTTGTATTACGATAAAAGTAACTCCTTGCTAACATGGCTTCAATAGATACATCCAGCACGACATCTTCATTACGAACGTTTACTCTTGCGTCGCGTGCATCTCAACTTGCCCAGACTCAGACTAATATCGTCCTTGACACCCTCCAAGCCATTTTCCCGCCACCTTTAGAACCCAATCATGGGCACACACCGGGCCCGACATTCAAAACATCTTTCATGGCTACTGCGGGCGACAAAAACTTATCGCAGGCCCTGTACTTGCTCGGAGGCAAAGCACTTTGGACCAAAGAGCTTGAAGTTGTGTTAAAGGAAGGCGCTGTGGATATGATAATCCACTCGTTGAAGGATGTTCCTACCACACTGCCTGAAGGATGTATTATCGGCGCAATCCTCGAGAGAGAAGATCCCGTGGATAGTCTTGTCGTTAAGCGCGGAGAAAGTTGGAGAAGTCTTGAGGATCTTCCAGATGGTAGCGTAGTTGGGACTAGCAGCGTTAGACGTGTCGCGCAGTTGAAACGAAGTTTCCCTAAACTGAAGTTCTTGGACGTGGTAAGTGGTGGTTTCATGATAGTTTAGATTCAACTTCACCCAACTTCTGCAGCGTGGAAATCTGTAAATATGCTCTTGGCTAGCGCGTAGCCTCCGTATGCTGACCGTTTATGATAGAAACACTCGTTTCGCTAAACTCGATGCTCCAGATGGGCCATATGCAGCCCTGATTCTTGCAAGGGCTGGTATAGTCCGCCTGGGCATGGGTGATCGCATCACGGCTGATCTTAGACCCCCGATCCTCTATCACGCCGTCTCGCAAGGCGCGCTGGGGGTAGAAATTCGGAGTGATGATAACGAAGCAATGGAATTATGCAAAAAGTTGACCCACTGGGAAACAGAATGGAAATGCTTGGCCGAACGCGCCTGTTTGAGGGTGCTGGAAGGTGGTTGTAGCGTTCCTGTTGGGGTGTCCAGTGCATTGGAAGTCGATGGTGGGGAAAACAAGAGTGGGACCTTAACTCTGACAGGCTGCGTAACAGCAATAAATGGAGACCTTCATGTGGAACACACGTTAAAAAACCGTGTTGGCAGTGCGGAGCAAGCTGAGGAAGTAGGGAAATCGCTTGCACGAGTTCTGCTGGACACTGGGGCAAAGAAAATCCTGGACGACATCAACGAAGACAGGAATCGAAGAGTAGAGGATGCAGGAAAAGCAGAGCAGGTGAACAAATGAAGTTTTATAGGATAAAATAAAGCACACAGATGTAGATATGATATAGAATTTCATAATGGAATATGTACCGCACCAGATCACAACAGACGATGTTACAGAGAACACCTTCCAGCGTAACGAGGTATGGCCTTACGATGCTCTGCATCCCCACGAGCGCCTACATTACCCTTTTGTAATGGGAAAGCAAGTGACTCTATAGCAGGGAGGGTTATAGACATTGAAGAGAACAAAGAAGCAAAAGAAAAGTATATTTATACTACGACCATTATTTGTACTTGATTGGCAAAGGCGCCTAGTTTAAACCCGCTGATCGTATATTCTGCACACTTGAGCTGTGGACCAACTGATACCTTTGCTTTACGCCCTCTCCTATTACTCTTTGATAACTGGATATCTGCCATGGCCTCGATATCTGCTAGACGTCTTGGTAAGGAGCTTACAGAAATCAGAAATGAGGGATGTCCCGTAGGTAAGCGTTTTACACCGGCTCAACCCTGTGCCACCTCCACTTTCCTTGACTTGGGCTGCTCTATCTTTTGCGATGAAGGAATCAACCTGGTTCAAGCGGACGATTTTTTGACATGGCTATTCACGATAGAAGTAATGGGGGAGTCTCTATATCCAGTGAGTGAAAACATTACATTTGCCTGCTTAATGGTTGGTAATAGAGCATTTAGGGCGAAGTTTATACCCTACAATTCCGGTTCGATGCCAGCTATCCAATATCCTCGCCTGCAGTCCAGTTTGTTGTAACAGATGGCAAAGAGGCTCCGGTGCATCCTGTACGTTATGAACTCTTAGTAGTAGCATGCGGGTTCCTGAAATCAAGGACGTTATAGCACGTCTACTCAAATGGCCACGTGCGTCTCCCTCCTGCAAATTTCGCCATCATCGTTGGTGCTCATGTAAAGGGCCCTAGATATGCGCATCAATTCTTGGGAACGAGTGGTCACCAGTGCTGAGCGTTGTTGCAGTTTGTGTAACCCTGCAGAGTATGCTTGCTTCTTGCAAGGTGCGTGTTCCTTCCCCTACACGTAGGTTTCTGGTTTGCTGAACATATCGTAGAAGAAGGAACGGTAAGTTTGACTTGTGGCCTATTCCGAGTCATACTGAGACTGTCAAGTCCGGTTGATAACGACCGTTATGTCCGTCATGCGCCGGACAACCCGAAGAAGGTACGCTGAGCATCTGACCTAACCAAGCGCTGTATTTGACCTTCTAAAACAGACACGGTTCCACTATGATGGTATGATCCTTGCTTTGCATTCCATTGCGTTATCTAATTCACCAACTTACTTCGCAGACGATACGTGAGTGCATGTATCTCAGGCATTTCCTTGCTAACATATTGACACAGGGTGTAACTTAATGGTTCTTCCTAGTGACTAATTTATGATCCCTGTACTCTTCTGGTGTTGGGTTACGTTACATATCTGTAACTTTATTGCAATGATACAATGCAATTTGTGTACAATTCTTGAAATCAAATATATCCTCACATTCGTTTCATAAGTACCTGGTGGTAAATAAAGGACGATTACAACTACATTATCAAGACCGGGAACATGGTTGACCCAGATAGAGGAAAAATGGGATTGTAGTATCGATTCAGCCCATTATATGCTGACCTCAGTCCTTTTGTCCGCACAGCAGCTACGCAGAAGCGGAGTGCTTTCCGCCATCGGTGCTGTTTGAGGTGATGGCGGTGATCCAGGTATCGCTTGTTCCCCAGTACCGTGTTCATCCCCGTGATTATGACAGCGACCACTGCAGGATTTGCCGCATCCACATGTCCCCCCGGGACGTCCACACCTACCATCTAGCTTGGGCACGCTGACAAGTCCAAAAGCCACGCCACACTCGCCTACATCCCTGACAGCATCCGGGTATACAATGACGTTCATCGGATCAAGTTCCACCCCAATACCCCTGTTGCGATTTGCTGGGGGTTCAGGGAGGGCGGCTGCACGGGCGAAGAACCTATCAAGGAAGTTTGGCTCGGCGCCAGAGTTTGGCAATGCAATCCCAGTCCGGTGGTCAATGCAGGTCCCGCAGCCATCTGCGCAGTCCCTTCTGTCTTTCGAAGCGTGTTCAGCTCCCCGATGCTCTATGCACCCAGGGCAACCACACTGCACTCCACAGGTACACCCCGTCCCCGCAATGGAAGCGATTGTACTCAGAGGGGGGAAACTTAGGGCGAGGGGTGCAGGATCCACGTCTAGATAGATAGGAGGTAATTCAAGCCCGAGTGCTGTGGGGCCATTGCTTTTGCCGTGATTCCATCTTTTGTTGGTAGGGCTGCTAGGTGGGGTAGATTGGCGCTTTGATCCCGAGGAGACAGAAGCTGGAGTAGACGTTTCTCCACAGCACATTGATGCTGCAAGCGCCAGAGCATCCAAATTCCCCGTATGCTTAGAGCTAGAGATATTTGACGTTCGGCACTTGCAACTCCAGACGCTTTTACATCTGCAGGGGTTCAGCAGCGAAGCCACTACGACACCAATGAGACGATGGAAAAACAAGGACTTGACCTACAATTACCTTGCTGTCGTGCATCGGCAGGCATAGAACTAGGGACGCTCGATGCCTGAAGTACATCTTTCAAACCGTTTGGAAGTGCGGGGACGATTGGTACGAATCTTGCTAGGTATGAATGGTACAATATAAGGATTACTGAAATATATCATGATGTGGTAAACATACACTTGGTTCCCGAGAGTACTTTCACTAGTTGCTCCGATGTCGGACTATTGTCCGTCAGGTTGCATGTACATTTAGAATGAACCCTTTTAGACTGGCGCAATTCACGACACTTGGTGCACTGTGAGACCGGGCGGCCTTTCTTTTTTATTTCAAAAAGAGGTCGATCCGTATGATGGCAAGATGATGAACGATGTCCCTTGATGCATGCCTCACTACCAGCGCCTACATGAACGAAGGGACTCGCTGAGCTGAGCGTGAGACTCACCATGCGAACTTCTTGCTATTGACATACACCTATAAGGCAGTGGTTTAGCAGCTTTGAGAGGGGCACTAAACAGGATTCACCATGATGACTATAGCTCAAGATTATCTGCATCAAGTGGTACAGAAAGAAATGGAAGACGGACTCAGGGTTCCAACGTTCTAACATTAGACATGAAATTCAGCAGCCGCAACAGCACAGCCGCCGTAACTCACGATCATCTATGTATGATATAAGTAGAACTTCTGTATGATATACGTAAAGTCGAGGCTTATATGTCTGTATGTACATCGAGCTCTTCGTAACTATAATCGACTTGTCTATGACTTGACATTCTTCAGAAATTGGCTTGTTTTTTCAGTACGTAGATGCAGGTAGATGCACGTGGCTATCAGGTCCCTTAGCATAACCCACGCATCTACATAACGGACCGAGGTCCCGAAGTCCAGAGTTACATGTAAATTTGCTACACCGACATGTATCGAGCCATCCTATATTATAGTGTAAATGCATAGTCAGGCGAGAAAGTAATGGACCTCACGAATCCGGAGAGCCTTGTGCTGATCGTTTGTCCGTAAGTCTGTTTTCAAGTTTGTTGAATTCCTCCAGCGCGATTTCCTCTTCCTGGTCCAGAACCTGAAAAGACGTGTAGCATTCTACTATGAGAGAGAAAGCAAACTCACCTGTTCCACCCCTTTGACTTCTGGGATGTAATGCATCATCATTCTTTCTATCCCCGATTTCAGAGTAACTGTACTTGAAGAACATCCCCTGCAACTTCCCTTCAGTTTCACCCTGACTAGCCCATCTCCCCCCTCGCCAAATCCTCGGTACTCGATATCACCACCGTCCTCCATAATAGCCGGTCTTACTCGGGTTTCCAACAACTCCTTTATCATCCCTACAGTCTCCGAGTCTGTATCCAAGATGCGGGTGTCCTGTGGTCCAGCGGTTTCCCTGTCCTCTTCGCTTCTGAAGAGCGGTTGTCCAGAAGAGAAGAATTCCATCAAAGTTGAATAGATTTCGGGCTTGATGACTGCCCACGCAACATCCGAATCCTTGGAGACGGTGACGAAATCAGGTCCATAAAAAATGCCAGTTACACCTTCGACACCCATGACACGGATAGCCAAAGGAGATGCAAGGGCAGAACGAGTATCCAGAAATTCAGCTGTGCCCTCACCCATCACTGGCACACCGGGGATAAACTTGAGTGAATCGTCATTGGGAGTTGTTTCGGTTTGGATGAACATTGACCGACCTTGACGTGTATTCGCTGTCAGTGCAAAGACAACGCAGATTGTTGCACAAGTTCACTGCTCACTAAGAGGTGGGTTTGCTCTGCTTGCAAAAGGTGGTCCACGCAGCAGGTGGGTTGATGTAGTGGTAAAAATGGAAGCATAGCGCAAGTGTGAAGATGAATAGATATTCCTTGAAGACAAATTTAGCGTATGGCTACATATTCTTGGCCGTAGTTTTGGCGATAAACGAGTCAATCCACGAAGCGAAGGTGAAGCCATGGTCGGAGGAAGAGTCAAGACATGACTAACCCTCGAAATAAATTGCACGTGGCCAGAGCATCGTGACTTACCAAATACGTCATGTGATTTCTAAGACGCGACTTGAATGGCGACGACGACGGTTGTGGACTTCGTACCCCATGCTATCATTATTATCTTCCTATCATGGATGCTATGGTATTTTGTCAGGCCTCACAACCAGCCTCTTCTGCGCTCGGTGGCCATAGTCGTCCTTGGCGACATTGGTCGCAGTCCTCGGATGATGTACCATGCGCAGAGTTTTGCTGAAAATGACTTTGTTACTGATATTATTGGATATGGAGGTATGCATTATTTTATTGCCAACAAAATGCGATGTCACTACATGGCTGTTAGGTTCGAAACCCATTCCTGCACTTGAACGTCTGCCCAGAGTACAATTTCGCTACCTGCCTGAACCACCCACAATTCTTCAAAGTCTTCCGTTCGTCATACTTGCTCCAATTAAAATTGTGCACCAAATTGTTTGCATACTTCTGGTCCTTCTTGTCGAAATTGCCAAGCCTCCAGAGTTCATTATTGTTCAGGTTCATTCACTTCACTTCCTGCAAGCGACAAATAATGACTAGTCACCGAAGAATCCTCCTACAATACCAACTCTTGCCCTTGTTTGGCTCGTAGGACGGGTACGAGGGAGCAAAGTTATTATTGACTGGCACAATTTGGGATACAGCATCTTGGCGCTCAAGTTGGGTGACAAGCATCCTTTTGTCAAGATTGCGACATGGTATGTTCTCAAGTAACCAAGTGAGGATAGTGTTGTTAAACAGCCGAGATTAGGTTCGAAGCAACGTTCGGGAGGACTGCGTATGCGCATCTGTTTGTCACACAGGCCATGCGAGATTTCCTCGTCAGGGAATGGGATCTAAAGTAAACATTCCATGGTTTCTCTTCAATAATCATATCAAGTTAGGCTGACTTTAGAGGTCACAAAATTGTACTTCACGACCGTCCGCCAAATCATTTTCATCGATGTTCACCTCAGGAGATGCACCATGTGGGTCATTTTCACAATCACAACTTGCTTTCAATTCTAATCACTCTTCTCACGACATCCTAGCTGTTCACAAAGCTTCAGCCATCTCTCGCCAGTCAAACACCACTAAGAGAATTTCTCCCCAAGTCGTCTCTACCTTATTCAACACCATTCACTCACATCTCGTCATCAACATCTCGTTTTCCTTCTGTGGTATCTGATATTGTCCCTGTGTCCAGCTCAACTCATGATACCCCTTCACATCACTCGAAAATGTCGGATCCCATTGCAACGCCCATAGCAACGAGTACCCCGACTTACGCGGATGTAGGCTCCCCGACCCAGCGACCAGATCGGCCAGCTCTTTTGGTATCCAGTACCTCGTGGACCCCAGATGAGGATTTCGGCATACTTTTGGAAGCCATGGCGATATATGATAGACGTGCAAGGGAGTTGGGTGCAAAAGGAGATGCTGCGTTGTTACCGAAACTTCTCGTGGTCTTGACGGGGAAGGGTTCTCTTCGAGAAAGATATATGATGGAGGTGGGAAAGTTGCAAGAGAAATGGGAATGGGTGCGATGTATCAGTTTATGGTTGGAAGCGGCGGATTATCCGATGCTACTGGGTACGACTTTGAGGCATGGTATCTAAGCGTATGCCATGACGATTTTCCCATGCAGGTTCGGCAGACCTAGGGGTATGCCTGCATTCCAGTTCTTCGGCTCTTGACCTACCTATGAAGGTAGTTGATATGTTTGGGTGTAGTCTTCCGGTGTGCGCTTTGGACTTCAAATGGTGCGTCTGTATTGCTCAAGGATCTTCCAGAATTGAGTGTCTTTCCTGCTGGATTTGTAGCCTACACGAACTAGTTAAAGATGGGTCAAACGGCCTTGTATTCAAAACTGCTTCCCAACTAGCTGAACAACTCGAGGTAGAGTACTGTTTATACCTACTGTGTTCTTGACTTGATGATTGCTTAGACACTCTTTACGTCTTTCCCCGAATCTCCGTACCTCAGCGCCCTCCGCTCGTCGCTTTCGAAAACATCACAAAAAACTCCTACACCTTTGCCTAACCATTCACTGCACTACAGGAACACACAGAGCGAAGATTCCGCAGGTTGGCATTGGGAAACATGGGAAGACAATTGGGCACGCACAGTCAGGCCTTTACTGTTGAGTGACTTGGATCTGTAGTGTAGGAGGTACTTACATCATGTATGATCACTATTCCAGATAACACCTCACAGCAATTGTACAAATTTCGGTTTCCGTATATGTATATCACATACGTCACCTTGTCAACTTCGCATTCTAGGAATCAGCTATCGCAGCAAAGGACATCGTCTCAATCCGTCCTCGTCCTTTGCATTCCTTCTGTAACAATTCGTTGATGACTCGGAACTGCCCTGGATCGATCAGCATAACCTATGATACAGTTGGAAAAGGCATCCCAGGAGAATCAGAGAGACGCACGACTGCCCACTCTTCTTGGCCAGTTTCATCATCTTCGACTTTCTCCGCGCCTTCAATTATCTTCTCGCGAAGACGCTGGCTGTCTGCCGTAGGCATGACCACCTTAACGCGCATCCGCGCACGCTGTATCGGCAGCTTAGAATCTGACTGCAACAGCTTGATACACTCGGAAACCTTTTGGTAACCAATTTAAGACTAATTTCCCGCAAAGTGATTCCACTCACTTGGCTTTTGGCCGACTTGTTCTGTTTCACGCTGAATCCAGCTTCTGCCATTGCCTTCTCTATCATTCCGACGGCGTACGGTCGCTGTGTCGACGGTTCCACACACTTTTCCGCGACGAGGGTGGCAATCTCCTTCCTTAAAGAAGTAAGATCGTGTTCGCGCTCTTTCTCTCCCACTTGAACTTCGCCCTTCTTCAATATCTATAGCGATGCAAGGATGAATCGAAATCGAAACAGCACATCGTAGCACGAGCAGACAAACCTCCTTGACGATACCAGCAGTTTCTGTAGTTCCAAAGGCTTTCTGAAGATCTCCTGCTTTGGCCACTTCACCTTTGGAAACATTCATGAAAACATTTTCTATTTGCAGCACGTCGTCGAGATTCGTTTCCCTAAACTCCCGAGGTAAATGAGCTGAAGACCCAATCCGATCGTTGAGAATACTGACACTCCTGTACGCCATTCCTGGACCTTGTTTTTGTAGCATGCAATCTAATGAACGATTAGAATTTATGTTGAAGGAAATAGAAGAAAGCCAACTTCGAATCTTTTGCCGCCTTTCTTCAGTCGTACAATTGAGACGTTGGTCAATCTATAGCGAGTTAGTCAGAGATCGCAGCACTTGAGTACATGAAGGATCGAACGTGTCACTTTATTTGATTAGAAGGCTGCTGGACAAGAGGCATTGTTGAAGTTGAGAGAGCTGTGGAGAGTCGCTAGTCAGCGACTCGTCATGATGATAATCGTCGGAACCGGACTATGATGCAGTTTACTCATCACATGACAAGTAATCGACTCGCCGCGTCCTCTGCTAAGTACAAAACACTCAGTAACCTACCCGTTTCCACGCCAGAAGGTCTCGATACCTGCAGATTACCCCGACCTGCTTAGCTTGCGCTCTAGAATCGAAAGGCCCAGTTAAATCTCCTATATACAAGGCGCTGCGCTCGGTCCGACGAACCCGAATCCACTTGCCGTGCGAATTTTTTGTGTTTCGGATATCGCATTCAAACACTCCACTGATTATACGTCCAAGAAATCGTGCTGCTAACTTACGATGAAAGGGATTGGCAAAGCAATCAAGCGGTATGGTGGATGATGTTATCATAGAACATCCCGCTGAGTTACTTTGCTTCAGTACGCCGTTCGCGGTGACCAGCAGGATCGGGATGTCGAAGAGTAACTGACTTTGCACACCTGACTGTCCTACATTTGACCCATACTGAAAACAGAGTCGTCCGATCCAGAGTTTGACGACTATCAGCGCAGTTTCACAGCTTTAGAGCAAGGGACTGAAAAGTTGTTGAAGGACACGAAGGCATTCACAGAGGCAGTCAACTGTGAGTGCTGTGCTTCGATCTAGCCCTACAACTGCTTACAACACCCCTTCTCCTTTTATCGCCATTGTATACCAGCCTTATTTACGGCGGGTGCAGGTTTTGGGGCACATTTTGCCACTATTTTTCGTCCTATTGCCGGGGAATACGATCTCATCGGCAAATTCCCTGATGCCGCGCACACTGTCCGAAGTGTTGCGAAATACGAGTCCACAGTGGAAGAAATGAGGTCATTAATTGCCCCTGAATTGGAACTTATTGATAGCAGGATTTTGGGTCCGACGAAAGAATTCCAATCCGTCTTGAAAATTATCCGTAAGACCATAACGAAGAGGGACCACAAGGTTTGCCAGCACGAAGTTTTTCCAGTTGCGAGGTTACTAACATTCAACCGCTGTAGCTCACGGATTATGACCGGTTCAACAACTCGCTAACTAAACTGCGGGACAAAAAGGAGAAGTCTCTGAGTGACGAGAAGAACCTATTCAAGGTACGTTCTGTGAATAGTTCATTTTACGAGTTTACCACCTTCAGTAGTTGGAGCAAGACTTTGAACTAGCGACTAATGAATACGAGTACATCAACAATGCCCTCAAAACCGATTTACCGCGGTTCATGACCCTCTCCACGCAATTCATTGATCCGCTGTTTAACTCGTTCTTTTATATGCAGTGTGTATCTCGATCCGATCGTCTATCGATGATTCTCATAATTGCTCAAAAGGTTAAATATATACTACCTCATTCTGGAAAAGATGAACAGCTTCACAGAAGAGGCGAAGTACGATGTTGCAAACATTCCTGGCTCGCAGATTGCAGAGATATATGAGGAGAAGCGGACCGATGCATGGAGCGTGATTGAGAATCTCCATATTACAAAGAGAATCGTCTCAGTTTGTGCGTTGCTGATCATCATATTTCGTCGTGCTGCCTTCCCTAGTGCTAATCTTACCCGTACGCGCAGCAAAATTCGTACAAGAGAATCGTAGCCAAAGCACTTTGGGACGCGCAGGTACCACATCCTCTGCCAGCTCAGCCTCGCGCGCGCCTCCTCCGTCACGGGCAGTTTCGAGTGCTTCGTTCAAGAAATCTCCGCCTCCGCCACCTCCTGGCTCTTCATCTCACGTAGACCCTCCGCCGTCATATACCCTATCCCCGCATGGAAATGGTGCGGCAGCATCGGCGGCTGCGAAACGAGCACCGCCTCCGCCACCTCCGTTGAAGCCCAAACCCAAGCCATCCGTGCAGCATGTTGTTGCGCTGTATGATTTCACTGCCCAGGTACGCACTTTCCTTCACCGCTGACTTCATAAGAGTCTCACACACATCAGGCGGATGGCGATCTGTCGTTCAATACAGGTGATCGGATAGAAATTGTTGAGCGAACCGCAAGTGTAGAAGATTGGTGGACTGGACGGCTCAACGGTCAGCAAGGTGTATTTCCTGGTGAGTCGGGTCGCACATTTGCTTTCAGTTACGCTCACTCTGCGACTATCTTAGGTAATTATGTACAGGATACTTGAAAGGGTGTGGAGTATTATTAATTATGGCTACTATGGACGCCTGTATTCTCTTATTACCCAAAAGATGGAATAATGTACCTTTTCAGTCCGTCTGTACCCTTGGTATTCTTATATCTCGCCACTATGACGAGTTGGTCTGGCTAATCTCAATTTTATTTCTTTTATCAATGCCTGGCCAGATTGTACAGCGGGAAGACAATCAAGAGCGTATCAAGTATGAAGTTTGAACGAACAGCAGAAATGACTTCCTTAGTATACTAGGTGGGTGAACCTTCGACCAAGAATGTGTCGCTTCCCCTAGAAAGAAAATCAGAAAAGAGCAACCTAAGAAATGTGAATTGTACTAACGGTAGCTTTCGTCCCCGCATTTGCGCCTGCAGTGGCATTGCTAGCCCCGGTATTACCGGCGGGAGCAGGTGTGTTGGCAGCACTGGTTTTGCCGCTAGCAGGAGCGGGGGTGTTGGGAGCGGGGGTGTTGGGAGCGGGGGTGTTGGG
>QOVE01004610.1:0-33301 GCA_003521275.1 Tricholoma sp. MG99 | reverse complement strand
AAGAGCTAGACTCTATCTCACTCGTCAATGATTATTCTGTAGGCAAGCTAATGCGTTATACCATGTCCATAACGGTCCGGCCAGGAAACATAAGTGACTCAATTAAAGGACGTGAAGCCTGAGATTCCTATCCAAAGATGCGTTAGAAACATGCACGTTTCCTTAGTGCTTGGACAAACTTGGTATGGTACGTTAACCTCAACCTGCCAATGTAGTCAGGTCTAGACAGTGGAATGGTTCTCAAAGAGCGTCTTACAAAATTCCAGACACGACCGGGACAAAGGCGTCGCAACTCTTCCAACTCCTGTAATCCAGTAACACGGTCCGGGACCATATACGACTCTAAGGTATGTTCAGAATTCTTCTGTTCCCTTTCTAGCCCCTTCTTCTGCCGTTTAGGCTGTCCACCTACGTTGCCATGTGCACGGATCATAAGTTTGCGGGGGTTTTCAAATGCCACATTGAGGAGGTCAATGGGTTCATCGCTCGGGACATGTCTGACAGACGCTTTCTTAAATACTTTTTCTCCATCGTGGAACACAGTGCTCACCTGTGCGCAAAGTACGCAATTACCGTTGAATCAATGCCTCCGCTAAATAGAACGGCAACCCTGGCAGTATGAGTGATCCTATTTCCCTTGTAAGCAGGATGGTTGAATATAAAAGGACACATAACTCACGGTGGTTGCGGTATATTGACGATACGACGCTTTACACTTTCGTCGAGCTGGTATATCAAATCGTTCACGGCTACGACTAGGTGTTCTGGAATCCTATCCAGAGACTCCACTAATGGAATTCCGTCAGGTGGTATGTCTAACGCAACTTTGCTGGGCACTGCCTTGAATGTTCTGGTGAATACTGACGGTATAATCGGACAAAAAATGTCTTTCATACATATGGCGTGGAATTATCCGTGGTCGGGTGAGGACTTCTATAGAGAGGAATTTGGTATGAAGTTTTTGCATCGATCTAGCAAGTCCACCCAAATTAGCAGCTTGATGCTAGAAAATGATTCTGTGACGGACTGCTGTCATGCGGCCGAGGGCGCGAAGATCAACACAATAAATGTAGTCGGTGCACAGTTCCTCGAAGTTATATCCTGTATCAATTCCAGCAGATACCGATGTGAGTATGAGGCCTGACTCAGGACTATATTCATGGATTAGTAGAGACCGGCGACCGAGGGGATCTCGAGCGAAAAAAAGGCATTGGGAAGACACCTTGTGTGAGAGGCCGTCAGGAGAGGAGGCGATTTCAAAAGATAGGTGATTTACTTGATAATAGACGAATGCATATCTTGGATGTCGTTAATCAAGGCTACATACTCAAAACGAAATCGCCTTACGGTCCCTCGATCGTAGCAAATAGATCCCGGATCTGCTCTGGACTGTTTAAAGAGCGCAGGCTTTCAAATAGTTTGATTCCGTCATTATCTTGTAGCGAAATCTAGTGACACAGCGTCGATTTGAGGTCTGACTTCAAGTTGGACAAATTACTCTCGCTTACATCCAATCCATCGAAGATCTGGATTCCTGGTGATCATGCGACATGGAAAATGTCATGAATAACGAAAAATACCTCTCCGTTCCAACATAAAACATCGCCGTCCTTCTCATGAGGCTGAACAACTGATGCTTCCCCTCGTAGACGTAGTTCAGAGGCGAAGAACTCCAGTAGAAGTGGAGATTGTGTCTGATCCACATCTGGGCTCACAATAACACGATAGGACCCTTGAGCATCGGGGCCTACTCACGACCGATGAGAATTCGATGGGCGCAGATTTTGAAGTAGTTTGGGACAAACCGCGAGCAGAATTTGCGACTTTCAGCTTGTGAGACAACTCTCCAAATGCAGCAGCATCCGAAGAAATTCCACCCTTCAAAGTCACATCAGAATTATGTTTTGCAAAGTCCAGGAACACAAACCCGGCATAGGGAAAAGAAGATCCCACACATGAGATACCGAAAGCAGAAGTTTTTCTTCCGACCAGCGGGGTTTCAATGATCATGCATGCGTACAGAGTAATTATAAGCAGTAGTATGTGCCACATCATCTTAGAATTCTGTTCTATAGTACAGGCAGTTGAATACGCATAGCGACGAACATGAATGACAACTAGAACTTGAAATTGATGGTTTCATTCCGTCATATGAATATACTTATTGCTCTCGACCTAGATATTATTATGAAGACATATATGGCCTTCGGACTACACGTCGGACCCGGTTATACGGAGGAAGCTTGCCAACCGTTGCACGGAGACGCACGATCTTCAATGGCAAACGACACCCGACGTCCTCGAGTTGTGCTTTTCGCCCATCTTCTCACGACAAAGTTACAATTTCCATGAACGTGGGACCCGCTCCCGATAACGCAGCCCTCTGCAAGGACATGGTTACAGTGCATTTCAAGGTGCGGGAGACGGGCCACCGCAAGTAGTCTTGAAGGTCGTGATCCATATGCACCATTTGTTTTCATCCTCATCGTTCCCATCGATGTCCTTCAAATA
The DNA here is from genome assembly GCA_003521275.1 of Tricholoma sp. MG99. Lineage (NCBI taxonomy): Eukaryota > Fungi > Basidiomycota > Agaricomycetes > Agaricales > Tricholomataceae > Tricholoma > Tricholoma sp. MG99. The sequence goes on along the minus strand of QOVE01004610.1, from coordinate 30,790 downwards.
TACACACCATCCTGAAATTGGATCCCAAATAGTTCCCCGAAAAGATCCGGTCAGGTGAAGTGGGTCTTGCCCACCCGCTGCGCTCTGGCTAACTAGGCCGACAAGTCAAAGAAGAATACAAATTGCTGTAATAGACACTCTTCGTACACACGTTATATACTTTCAGACCACCAAATCTAAAGAAAGCAGTTGAATGATACAGGGTGGCCGATGTCTTGCCCGGCTCCAACATTTATGTGTTATACGTGCTGGCGGAGACCGATCCTCCACGGCCCGTCCAATTTACGTCTAGAACAAATGCATCAACTTGGGAGCAGGTTTCAGCAGCAAAGTACGTACGGATATCTTCGTTGGCCTTGAATCGTGCGTTTTCTTTGCCAGGTAGCACGCGGAATGTGTGGGCACCAAAGTAGTCGCGCTGGCGTCGCATATCAGTCAACCCGGGTCGTATGGAAAGTTTGTCAAATTACTTGGGCCTGAAGAAGGTTGGCTGGTACTATCTCACTGCGGTAGCCATCAAAGAAGGCCAAAGCCGTACTAAAGGCCGGTGTAGGGATGCCCCAAAGGACAGCCTGGGCAATGACACGTCTCCAGCCGGGCTGAGCCTTGTGGACAGCTGTGAATATATAAGCAAAACTGACAATATATCAACCCAAGGAAGTTGGCCAACCTTTGTTGAAGAAATCGTCGAAAAGAAGTGACTCTAAGTTGGTGTCTTTCTGATATGCTGCTGTGATGTCGCTAAGGAAGACGCTCTGATGGCACATGTGAGACATTCATCGCACAAAGGAAGAGGTTGAGTCAACCTTGATGATGCAGCCTCCACGCCACATGCTGGCAATCCCCGCATAGTTCAAATTCCAGCCAACCTGTTATGTGATCAGAGATGATCAGGTAGCAAACCGGGTTTTACCGACTTCTTTGGCAGTTTCCCTCATCAACATGAAGCCCTGGGTGTAAGAGATGATCTTTGAAGCGTACAACGCCTGTTCAAGGTCATCAATGAACAGTTGTTTGTCGCCGCGGAATGGTTCTTTCTGGGGACCGCCGATGACTTTGCTAGCCCTAACTCGCTCCTCCTTGATGGCGGACAAGCAGCGGGCAAAGACGGCCTCTCCAATGAGAGTAACTGGAGATCTTAATTAGACGTCGCCGACGTGTTCAGGTAGATACACCACTCACCGGCTGTCCCGGCTTCCAAAGCAGCAATAGCAGTCCACTTGCCAGTCCCCTTTTGTCCGGCTTTATCCAGGATCTTGGAGAGAACAGGTTCGCCATCTTCATCTTTGAATTTGAGGATGTTCGCAGTGATCTCGATGAGGAAAGAGTCAAGAACACCCTTGTTCCATTTGAAGAAAATATCAGCAATCTCATCTTCGGAGAGACCAAGACCACGCTTAAGAATGTCGTATGCCTCGGCGATGAGCTGCATGTCACCGTACTCGATACCTGAAGTACCAGTGTTAAGGAGAAATATATAAAGATATAAATAATAAGACTCGCCATTGTGGACCATTTTGACGTAGTGCCCTGAACCAGTTTCGCCAACCCAATCACAGCAGGGTTGACCATACGCTTGAGCTGAAGTCTTCTGGAAGATATCCTTGATCGCTGGCCAAGCGGCAGCTGATCCTCCCGGCATGAGTGAAGGCCCATGACGAGCACCTTCCTCACCACCAGAAACACCAGATCCTACGAAGAGAAGACCCTTTGCTTCAAGCTCTTTGGTGCGGCGGATGGAATCGGGATAGAAGGAATTTCCACCGTCGATGATGATGTCACCTTTCTCGAGGTGGGGCTCGAGCAGATGGATGAAATCATCAACCGCAGGCCCAGCCTTTACCAGAAGGATAATCTTGCGGGGTTTTTTGAGCTTGGCGACGAGCTCCTCGATCGAATGTGCGCCTTGAACGTTTGTACCTGACCATCAAGGAAGATAAGATCATGAGTTGGAAGTGAGACAAATTGAACCTTTTGCTTCATTTGCGAGGAAAGCATCTACTTTAGACGTTGTTCGGTTGAAGGCTACGACATTGAATCCTTTATCGTTCATATTAAGGATCAAGTTTTGACCCTGATTCATTTTTCATGACTGTGGATACTCAAGTGGTCGGTGGATTACATACCATGACGGCAAGGCCGATAAGACCAATATCACCACTGAGGATGGAGTAAGATAAGAAGTGAGAGGATAGAGAACGTACGTGGCCATGACTGAGATTGATAGAGAGTGGGGAGGAAGAGGTAGGAAGAAAACTGCGACGATGAGAAAGAGATGATGCGACGATAAAGGTAAGTATCAGCTTGGTCATCTTTATATTCTAGGAAAGGATATTGGAGGAATTAATATTCAAAGTTTTAATTGATCGGGTGGCCGTGGATCCAGGGTAACCCAGGCGACTACCAGTCAGCAGAATCTCATATACTACCACGCAGACGATGCCCGGGTCCATTGTCTAACGCATGTTGCGACATCCGCGGGTGTCAATCGCTGAGAGCGCTTGAATGTCACACAATGGACATACCCTGGTCACTATACTTAGTGTATACTATACCATCATGTCAATGATTCCTATCATACTACCCAATCTGTCATGATCTTCTCTCAACAACATTAACAACATGCCCAGGTCAAAACACACCCCAGTAGCCTCTCATGGCATCATCGCAAGCACCCAGCAATTATTGCCTGCCATCATGTGTGAAGGTTGGGTACTCAAAAAACGGCGAAAGAAAATGCAAGGTGAGTGTCACCGCTACTACCTTATAATCCTTCTCGTTACCAACTTGCATCCGAGCTTCGCAGGATTCGCCCGTCGCTATTTCACTTTGTACCATTCTGGAATCCTTTCCTACTCTTTTGAACCTGGACAACCCGTTCGCGACCAGATTTCTCTCCATCAGTCCGCCATTTCGACCGCCCCTGGCCGTAAGGATATACATATCGATTCAAATACTGCGACTTTCCATATCAAGTGTTTGAGCACCGATGATTTCAATGCATGGATGGCGGCTTTCAGGTCAAGCTCCTAAATGTGCCTAGACGATGTTACCCTGAACTTACTCGCAGGAAATTCGTTTCCCTCGGCGAGGCGCGCAAATCTGCAACAATGAGACTCACCTCGCACCATGAGAGCTTGAATCTGAATAGAACTATTGCAGAAGAATTGGGATCGGTACGTTCGGTGCATGCCCTCGATTCGCGAAGTTAATCAATTAGGGGCAGAGTATTTCCACTTTGGAAGACGCTATCATGGCGATGATACAGGAGGTCTCAAAAGTAAAGTCTCATCAGAATACTAGCAAAAAATCCGAAAAAGAGAGATCAAAAGAGCATGGGAAGGATACGAAATTTCACCTTTTCAAGAAATGTAAGCCCTACACATGTGTAATCACATCTAATAAATCTAATAATTTTCAGCTTCAAACCAGGGTACAATGCATGAACCTGTCCCAAATAATTCGTCCGATAGTCATATCAGTGACAGTACTTCCCAGTGTCAGGAACGCGTTATGGCTGCTCTCGATAGCCTGAAAGTTCAGCATGCTGCACTCTTAAAATCAATGCCAGCTCATCAAATATCCGAGTTGAGCCGATTTATGCAAGCCACTCTGCCTATCACAACCGAGGAGGAAGAACAATTTGATCAGCAAGAGAGTCCTTACCTGACGTCGCCAAAATCAAAACGCTCCAGGAATTCATCAATTTCAACCACTGTAACTGACAGTGTACAGTGGTTTGACGCTCTCGACGTTGCTGAAGAGTTTGTCATGGATGTGCCACTCACACCCGCAGGAAGCGAGCCTCCAAGCCAGTTTGTTCCTGACACTCGGAGTGCTATTAGCAACCAGGAAGACTCTAGTGCAGATACAGACACAGAAGAACATGACAAGTCATCCCTATCGTCTGGCAAGGGACCGCGAGCTGTGATCAAACCATATGATAAAACTCCAGTTGTGGTTCAGCGGACGAAGCTGCCTGCATCTCCTACTGGTGACGAAGGAAGTCTGTTTACCATATTAAAGAAAAACATCGGGAAGGTTTGTGTTTTAATTATGACATTTGTCCTTATTTAATCATATAACCAGGACTTGGCTACGATCACATTTCCTGTCACTTTCAATGAGCCATTAACCCTCCTTCAGCGAGTTGCGGAAGAGGTCGAGTACCATTACCTTCTTGAACTGGCTGTTAAATCAGGTAATCCTGTCGATCGGTTTTGCTACGTCGCAGCATTCGCAGTGTCCAGTTATGCCCATACTCGACATCGTTCTGGGAGAAAAGGATTGTTAGTTGTTTGTTTCGCTTCTTTGTCAGACTTCTCATGCATCGATGACAGTAATCCCATGCTAGGCGAGACATTTGAAGACCCTCGCATGAGGTTTATAGCGGAAAAAGTCTGTCACCATCCCTTGGAAATGGCTTACCATGCTGAAGGAGCAAACTGGGAGCTGTACGGTACTTCTGCTGCTAGGACGAAATTTTGGGGTATGCACATATATCTCATCATTGATCACTGGGCGTTATTTATTCGATTAGGTAAGAGTCTGGAAGTCATTCCCCTTGGCACATCACATCTCAGAATTGGCGACGACCATTATGTGTGGTAAGTTTGAAAGTAGCAAACACCTCGCGCCATACTGAGTCATTGAATCTAGGAAAAAACCTTCATCGTTCATCAGAAACCTGATGATGGGGACAAAATACCTCGAACACTGCGGTCAGATGACCATCGAGAACTTGAATGATAAAACTTATTGCGTCCTCGATTTCAAGCAGGGAGGTTATTGGGGTCCTTCGCACGTCGTCTCAGGGGCAGTCTATGGACCATCTGGTGACATTTTGAGCCACATGGAAGGTAAATGGGATGATCAAATGGCTCAGACATTCGATTCATCAAATTTTCGTGTGCTTTGGCGGATGACTCCATTTCCAAAGAACACTCATGAGTATTACGGATTCACTGCTTTCGCTATCACGCTCAACGAGCTGATGGATGATACCGCTGGAAAACTACCTCCTACAGATTCTCGTCTTAGGCCTGATGTACGTGCGCTGGAGAATGGGGATGTGGATTCGGCAGAGGAGCACAAAACCAGGATTGAGGAGATGCAACGGGATCGCAGAAGACGCGGAGAAGACAAACAGCCTCGATGGTTCAAACGGGTCGGGGATGAGTGGATCTATTGTGGGGGTTATTGGGAAGCTAGGGGGAAAGGCTGGAAGGACGAAGACATCCAATCGCTATGGTGACTTTTATCACACGAACTTACGCGTGGATTGCGGCATAGACAAATGTGCATACTGTGATATGGCTCTAGGCCTGTGAAGGCAATCGATTTTGGAGTCTCTGAATTCTCAAAAACTTAGGCTCAGCTTGGAAAATCAAGGAAGAAGTCCGAAGGTTCTGAGCACAAGGATGGCGAGTACTATTGGACCGTATCTTGACGGACGCAAATCTAGACTACCAAATGTTACAAGCTTGAAGGGATGGTGGGTGGGGAAAGAAAAAGGCAAAGGCTTGCTTGTTGAGAAACTTGAGATTGTAGGCGACGACCAACTTCACTGATAATAGGTCATCTTTTGTGACCACTCTCTTAGGCTTACGAAAACCGTGAGCCTCGCGTCACAGTTATCCATCTCGAATTGGTTACAATTGTTACAAGTCATCTGCTCCAGGTGAGAGAGTAATGTAAATTGTAATCTCAGGTGAACCTTGTGTGTACATATTTGTATGTAAGGCCATAAGCGCGACTGGTCACAATAGCTCGTGACGTGACTCATTTGCCCAATCACTTGGAATGTCATTTTCAGGAAGCCGGAGGAGCCTGGTTTTGCTTCGCCGAACTCTTGCTAGCTATGCCCCACTTGCGGAAAAGAATTGCTCTTCTATCACTCCTCCTTACCCTGTTCTACTGAAGAATCTCAAGGATGTTCGCAGATTACTTAATCGTCCCTTAACTCTTGCAGAGAAAATTTTATACAGTCATCTCGTTGACGCTGAGCAATGTCTGACTGGTGCTGGTAAAGTTAGAGGAGAAACATATCTGCAACTGCGTCCAGAAAGGGTTGCGATGCAAGATGCTTCTGCCCAGTAAGCGTATCGTCTGTATATTCTAAATCGCCTCGTGCTCACTAGCCATGAACCTGTAGGATGGCCCTGTAAGCTCTCTAACTCGAATTCGGCATGTTTCTTATCGATGGCTACGATCAGATTGCAATTTATGAGCGCTGGAATGTCTCAATGTGCAGTCCCTACGAGCATCCATTGCGACCATCTTATTCAGGCCGCGGATGGTGCTGACTTAGATTTGAAAGTGAGATTGCGATCAGACTAGGATGACCACACAAACTAATACAGCAACAGCGCTCTATCGTTTCAAATCAGGAAGTTTTTGATTTCCTTCGCAGTGCAGCCGAGAAATACGGCATCGAGTTTTGGCGGCCTGGATCTGGTATCATCCACCAAATCGTATTGGAGAATTACGCTGCTCCCGGAATGTTGATGTTAGTAGTAACTATTTCCTGCTTCACTGATAGTTGATTAGTTCGCAGGTTGGGGACTGGTATGGCATAAACTGAGAGGCTGGGCTGAAATTGACCAGGATCCTTCAGACTCTCATACGCCAAATGCTGGTGGCCTTGGGATGTTGGCCATCGGCGTGGGTGGGGCTGACGCGGTCGACGCAATGACGGGGACGCCTTGGGAACTCAAGGCCCCGCAAGTAGTAGGTGAGTTCTTCCCACCTGGGTGGACTAATCTGCTTTCTCAACTCGCTCAGGCGTCCATCTCACTGGCAAGTTGAATGGTTGGGCGACGCCTAAAGATCTAATCCTTCATCTGGCCGGAAAGCTTACCGTCAGGGTGAGTGTTCGTCTTTCTGATATCCCTGTATGCCTAGCGTAGTCGTATAACTAGGGGGGAACTGGTCGTATCCTGGAGTATTTTGGACCGGGTGTCTTTCAACAATCTTGTACAGGTACGCATGATCTCATCTTGCTACCATAGTCTCAGACTCAACCTCTTATTCAGGCTTGGCTACTATTGCAAACATGGGTGCGGAAGTAGGGGCAACCACTTCAACTTTCCCGTATACTCCTCATATGCGAGCCTACTTGAATTCAACGGGTCGTGCACCTGTAGCTCGCGCTGCTGATGCAGCTGCTGCTGAAGGATTCTTGAGCCCAGATGAAGGCGCCGAGTATGACGAGGTCATCGAGATTGTAAGGGATATCTCTAGATTTTCTGAATTTTGTGTTCATGACCATGTCTTAGAACTTGTCGGACCTGGAGCCAACAATCAACGGACCTTTTACCCCCGACCTGGCAACTCCTATATCTGAATTTGGGTCGTTCATTAGATCACAAGGCTGGAAAGATGAATTTTCTGCAGCTCTCATTGGCTCATGTACGAACAGCTCCTATGAGGATATGGTAACTCAACAATATCATTACCCTGACCATGTGTCACTAATCTCGCTATAAGACCAGCGTTGCGTCCTTGGCTCGGCAGGCAAAGAAAGTTGGTCTATCTGCAAAGGTTAGCTGTTTCGTGATTTCTTCTAGTAGTCATTTTAAATTTGCGTTAGGTTTCCTTCCTATGTACCCCTGGTTCAGAGCAGATTCGCGCGACCATGGAACGAGATGAAGTTACACCAACGCTAGAGAATGTGGGTGCAGTCGTTCTGGCGAATGCCTGTGGTCCATGCATAGGTCAAGTCGGTTCGATATATCCTGAACTCCTTCGTGCTTCTCATCTGTCTGCTTATACAGTGGAAAAGGGACGATAAAAAGGACGAAGAAAATGGTTTGTCCGCTCATGGAGGGCTTACTTGTATATTAAATCTGTCCTACTCCCACAGCGATTCTCACAAGCTTCAACAGAAATTTCAAGTCGAGAAACGATGGCAATCGCTTGACAATGAACTTTCTGGCTTCCCCCACTATTGTGACGGCCATGGCATTTTCGGGAAAGTTGTCGTTCAACCCCATCACTGATTCACTAATATTACCTTCTGGGGAAACATTTAAATTCGACCCACCATCTGGTCAAGAACTTCCGGTGGCAGGGTTCGCTACGGGAGACAAGACATACTATCCTGAGCCAATGCCTCAGCCTAACCCTGATGTCAGGGTTGTCATCCAGCCAGGTTCACAAAGGCTGGAAGTTCTTGATCCCTTCCCGAGCCACTTCGGTGAAACAGCTGGCAATCCGAGAGGTATGGAGCTTCCTTCATTGGAAGTACTCATGCGTGTTCGGGGAAAATGTACCACAGACCACATATCAGCTGCAGTATATCATATAATCATTCCTTTTAGTACATCTCTGATATTTTCTTGCAGGGCCCCTGGCTTAAGTACAAGGGACACTTGACCAATATCTCGGAAAACCTCCGTATGTTTGATCAACTGAGACGATCATAGCTAACTTAACATTTATTATAGTAATTACGGTGTGCAATGTTGCTGTATAGCACAGGCCTTCTTCTGATGTTCTTAGGCTGTTAACGACGAAGGAGGTGATATAAATAAGGCCTTCGACCACACTCAGAATGTCTCTGGTACCATTCCTGATATTGCCAAACAGTTCAAAGCGAGAAAGCAGCCATGGGCATTGGTCGTCGACGAGAACTATGGGGAAGGCAGCGCGCGCGAGCATGCGGCTCTGCAACCCCGGTTCTATGGTAAGTGGAGAAATCTTTCAAAACATTTATCTATGTTGACCAGTGTTATAGGATGCGCTATGATTGTCGCCAGATCCTTTGCTCGCATTCATGAGACAAATCTTAAAGTCCGTCGTCCTTCCTGCATGGAATCGTAAATCATTGACCTGTTATCTAGAAACAAGGGGTATTGCCTCTGTGGTTTGCAGACAAAGCAGACTATTCGCGCATCGGATTCGGAGATATTCTTGAAACACAAGGATTGGCCGAAGTATTTCGTGGTGTGCCAGACGCCATCATCAAGCTCAAGGTCACCAAAGTGAATGGGGAAGTATTTGAGATTCCGACAAAGCATACAATGTCAAGTGATCAATTGAAGTGGTTAATGGCTGGTTCTGCCTTGAACCATATCCGCTCCAAGACAAACTAGCTATTCATGTGTAACATTTCCCTGTGGAAGATTTCATAAACAATAGAATGTTGTCTCTTGTCATCTCTATCTTTTGCGCCTTGCAGCTTTAGCAGAGTGTCCTTGGCGACTTCCATGGCAGCTACAGGCATACCAGCTAGCTGAGCTACCTTTAAACCATGGCTATCACGGTTAACGCCAGGGCATATTCGATATGAGTAAGCGAAATGACCATCCTAGATATCGGATAAGTAATAGAATTCACTTATAAAAACTAACTTACCTCTGTTTCGTTGACACCAGTACAGAAAAAGTCAACCGTGCTAAAGGTGCCTCCACCAAGTCGATTTGTAGGATATCCAATCATATCAGAAAGTTCATGAAAATGTGTCGCAAAAAGTGATCGACATCGGTTGACAGAGACAAGATGCTGAAGAGTTGCGAATGCTATAGCTAGGCCATCCTTTACTGTTGTTCCCCGCCCTACTTCATCCATTATGACCTACACAGTGATTAATATTGACTTGACCAAGAAAAACACTGCCTTACTAGACTCTTGGGAGTTGCACGCCTCAGAATCTCAGCTGTCTCAAGCATCTCGACCATGAAGGTACTCCGGTCATGGAACAAGTCATCCTTAGCTCCCACCCTTGAGAACAGTCTGTCTACGATACCAATCGCAGCGAAGTCGGCCGGAACAAATGAGCCCACCTGGGCTAGAATTGCAATCAAAGCCGTTTGACGGAGGAAAGTAGACTTCCCCGCCATGTTGGGGCCTGTTATGACATGTAGGATCGATCCAGGAGACAGCTGTACGGTATTTGGCGTGAAAACGCGGCCCGCGGCAAGCAGTCCAAGTTCGACGGTGGGATGCCTGCCATTTTCGACCTTGTAAATGGTACTGGAGGAAAAATACATCAACTTCTTGAGATCCAGTGTTGTGGAGCCACTCACTCGTCGGATAAGACAGGTCTAACAAATTTTAGTTCGGTTGCAAGATTCGCAAAAGATAGCGCAACATCCAATTCGTCCAGGATATGGGCGTTGCGACGAAGGGCGGCGGCATGCCCATTTATCTGTACTTTTGGTGAGTTGTCGTCTCAGATTGTTGACTATCTATGAAAAGGCACCTCTTCGCGAAGAAGTTCGAAAGCCTCTTTCTCTGCCGCAGTGAGAGCCATGGTAATTTCCGCAATGAGACCTCCTAGCTGGGACCATTCCTATAAAGAATGATCAATCCCAGTATACGTAATACACAGAAAAATATAACTCTACCTTATAAAAGTAACAACGTGTTGATGCACTCTCGGCAATAGTGACAAATTCAGGTGCAGCGTTCAATTTGCACTGGTCGCGTTTGGCTTTTCCAATATGAACATGCATTCCCTGGGCAGGCGATGCGCGAAGCGTTAAAGAAGGAGCGTCTGTAACACCTGTGTTGGGCTAGATGAAATGTTAAAGCACTGCACTTACCATATTGAAGCTGTAAGTCCTTTTCAAGTCGTACTCTCTTCTGACAGAGCTCTCGGAGCGTCGCGTGAAGAGTCGCCAAGGTTGGTGAAAACCTATTTAAACTTGCTTAATACACAGATAGAGTGGAACAGATAAGTCGCAATACTCTGGCTTGATCATCCATTTTCCGGACCCATATCGCCACAAGGTATCGTCGACCTCGAGAGTACTGTCAAGTCTATCAACGTCGGCCTGATTGCGTTCAGACATTGATGAGCCACCTAGAGTGGTAAGATTTTCATCGTCCAACGCCGTAGTTATTCGATTGGACAAGTCCTGCAGGTCAGTCATGCGAGACAATAGTATGTCGAGGCTTGTCCAGTCAGTCCCATGGAGGGGAATCTGTTCAACGGTCTCCATCGTTCTTTCTTCCTTAAACCGTTGGACTACGGTGGACCACACGCGAATGGTCCTATTAACAGCCAACAAATCACTTAAATCCCCACGACCCATGCTGAACCTTTGCACAATCCGTTCAATGTCTTCAACAGTGGACAAAGCTCCAGCAATATCAGCTCTAACATGAGGCCGAGCGAAAAAAAATGCTACCACGGATTGGCGTGCATTGATTTCAGCTATTGAGGTGCTAGGCGAGCCTGAAAATTCTGGTGAGGTTTAGATGAATAAAATGAAAATATGTGTCTTACAAAGCCATCTAGCAAGGAGTCGCGTCCCTCCAGTCGTGATCGTCCTCTTTATGACACTGAGCAGACTACCTTTAGTACCCCCTTCTCGGATACCCTCACGAATCTCAAGTGCTTTGATGGTATGAGAGTCAATTTGCATACGGCTACTGGTGCCCTCCTGATTGGGCGAAGAGAGGACCGGCATATGTTCCAACAAATTGGCATGAAGGTATGTTGTAAGAATATTGATGGCAGCAGTCTCCTCTGGGCGGAGGTAGATTACTATAGGGACCTGAATTTCTTCACTTGTGACAGGTGGAGTTGACGTGTCGCAGATATCATTTCTGACTCTGGAAGGGCCGACGCCCTTACTGCCCGTGTCCTCCGAGAGAGGCACAAAAGAGACAAAATTGTCTTCTTCCGCGAGAGCTTGAAGGATGGGATGGGATTTCCTCGTCGCTAACCGCCCGTCTAGAACAACTTCACGTGGGCTAATACGAGCAAGTTCATCGCGAAGGCTGTCGAATGTTGAGGGCCTTGAGAAAAACTCTCCTGTCGAGACGTCGATCCAAGCCAGCCCAATGAAGAAATCTCCAGAGTCTACCCTATCAACTGCACAACTAATCGCGAGGAGATAATTGTTCTCGAAAGGGTTGAGAAATGTTTCGTCGATGAGTGTGCCTGGAGTGATTACTCGGACAACCCGTCTGTCAAATTCCTTGGCTCCTTTACTGGAAAAGCGAGGAAATTCTTCGCACATAGCAACAAATCGGTTGTTTTGTTGCACCAACACTTTCAGATATTTATCCAAATGTGCGAGTGGAAAGCCACACATGGCAATCCGTTGACCATCCCATTTTCGTGTCGTCAATTTGATATTTAGCAGGCGGCTGATCTCCGATGCTTGATCAAAGTACGACTAGAATTCTGATTAAAAGCTCATATCGACTGGAATGCATTGAATATATTCACCTCGTAAAACTGTCCCACCCGTGTGAGTAGTAGACAATGGGGAAACTTGCTGAGATTTTCTAATATCTCTTTCGCAAGATTATTTTGAGGTCGTCCGCTTCTTTCTGTAAGATATGAAAAGCAGTTTGACACGCCAAAAGGTTTAAAAGATACCTGGCGTTTCAGACAGACTAGCTGAACCAGAAGTAGCAGCAAATTGATTCGATTGTCTGGCTAGTAAAACAAGACTTCTAGGTGAGGATTCATGTATTCAGCACAATATTCTGCACCAGAAACATACCACCGGAGCTATCTTCCTGAATGGCTTCGGTCTTTAATCTTCTGGTACGATTGACCTTAAACTTTGCTGCAGGTACTCTATCTTAGTTGTGTTAGGACTATAGGATGATGTCCTAGGACCTAGATCATACCTGGAGATGGTTCTTTCTTCCGCTTTCGGCGTTTAGGCTCGAACTCAGGAGAAAATTTAACCGAATGGGAGCTACTCGGCGCTATATTTGTCTCGTGCACATCGTATAGCGCATTTTCCTTATTTTTGTGTGGCTTGTGAACCGAATCAACCACAGCTAATGAAAATAGTGTAGAGATGAAAATACACGAAATGCTTCATGTATTCAAAATGCGTACATTCAGTGCCCGCATGCCATTCTGGTAGGGGCGATGCAATACTCCCATCTGGTCGTAAAAAGATGGATGGTAGCTCGGAGAATGTCTTCCTCGTCTTCGTAGCGTTTCGTTTAGAAAGCATAGGAGGCTTTAGCACGAGCGCGCATGATCTTGCAGTGTGAAACAGAGGCTTTGACAGAGCAATCATAATCCGTGCGGGTAATGAGTAAGTATTAATGCAAGCTACTAGAATTTCATGGCTGCAGGGTAAAAAATACTGACGCGTCAAGTTGAAAATTGAACCTTCGACTCGGACGTGTTTGGTCACGCCACATGTCGGAGTTTAAAACTTTACCAACCTCATTCTTCGAACTTTCGTTCTATTCCTTCAGCCTCCAACTTCTCATTTGCCAAACTAGTCAATATGTCTTTCGCGGGCAGACGCAGAGGTAACAAAGTCAAAAAAGGTGTCCAGTTTACCGTCATGGTTGTCGGTTCGTCCTCTCTACTGTCACCCTCGTCATACAATATATCAATGTGGACTTTTTTTGCTACGTTTTTCTGTCACTAAAGGTGCATCTGGAACTGGACGTACTACCTTCGTCAATACTCTCTGCGAGTCTGAGGTCCTAGCCCACAAAATCTCTGACGACCCCGACACAGCACACGTTGAAGAGGGCATTAGGATCAAGCCAGTCAACGTTGGTGAGCTATCATACTGCGCTACCCACAGGTTGGCCTGCAATTTATATGAAATACACAGAACTGGAAGAAGATGGTGTTCGCATCGCCTTGACTATTGTTGACACGCCTGGTTTTGGTGACAATATTGACAACGAATTTGCGTCAGTTTTTCCCCGCTTTTTAAGAACGCATCATTAAAATTGGAGCTACTATAGTTTCCAGGAGATCGTTGGCCATCTTGAACGCCAATATGACGATATCTTGGCGGAAGAGTCGCGTATTAAGCGTAACCCACGTTTCAGGGATAACCGAGTCCATGCCCTTCTGTACTTCATCCCCCCCACGGGACATTCGTATGTGTTAATTCAATTATACCGCTGAAAACCTTAAGCTTAGATTGCCTGATGATTAGCTTGAGGGAAATGGACATCGAACTCATGCGCCGTCTCTCCCCCCGTGTTAACGTCATCCCTGTCATCGGAAAGGCAGATTCTTTGACTCCATCTGAGCTCAGGGGCTTCAAGAAGCGTGTCAGTACAACCCCTAACTTTCTAACCCTAGCTTTCACCGTGGATTTACCCCTGATGTTTACACACAGATCATGGAAGACATCGAACACTATGACATTCCTGTTTACAACTTCCCTTACGATGTCGAGGAAGATGATGAAGAGACCATCCAGGATAATAGCGAGCTTCGGGTATGCACCCTAACTTTTCATACGCTGAGCATACTAATGCCTTAATAATATAGGCATTGCTTCCGTTTGCTATCATTGGTTCCGAGGAAGAAATTGAAATAGACGGGCAGCTTGTCCGCGCTAGGATTTATCCTTGGGGTATTGCTGAGGTAGACAATCCAAAGCATTCGGACTTCAGCAGACTGCGGAGTGCACTTCTAAAGTATGTCGCGGTTGGTCTTGCTTGGTATCTATTTAACTTACTGCAAACCTAGCTCTCATTTGGGCGATTTGAAGTCTTTGACTCATGATGTTTTGTATGAGACCTACCGTACCGAAAAACTTTCCCGTACCGTTCATTCTGATACTCAGTATGTTCCTTTTAGCTTGATGACGCAGTTTTCAGTATTGATAAGCTTTGTAGTGATTCTTCTATTCTTCCGGAGGAACTTGCCAACCAGAGTGTGCGTCTTAAGGAAGAGCAGCTCCGTCGTGAGGAAGAGAAGGTATGTGCACCTTCCGTGACATGCGATCCAAATAGCTGATGGGGCACATACGCTAGCTTCGTGAGATTGAGCTCAAAGTACAACGCGAGATCAACGAAAAACGTCAAGAGTTGTTGGCGAAAGAAGAATCTCTCAGGTTTGTTTACTTGATATATTTCGTTGATGCTTATAACGTTCACTATTAGGAACTTGGAGAGTCGACTTGCCGCTCAAGGATCTCAATCCGAGTTCCAAAATTGATTACCTCGTGCAATGAAAAGCTTTTCGGTGTGCGCACGGAAAGATATACCCCAGTCATAATTAATATTCACATTACATACCTTGTGATCCACGCTCATTCTTGTCTGCAACTTACTTTGATACGGATAATTTCTTTCTCTTCATGGTCGGAGTTGTTTTTTTCTTCTGGATACCCATGAGGGGTTCCTATAACAACGGGAACGAGTTGAATATGAATATGTTGATCATACTTGATGAACTGGGAATTGAGAAGGCAGTAGGTGATGATGATAGTTTTATGATGGATAATATAGTGGATAATCGCATGAATTGGGACAAGCTTGTTGCCCGATCAGAATTTGTTTGATCCTTTTTGTCACTTGTGCTGCACATATCCACTGAGCACGACGGCGACAACGACGGGGGCGGTGACCAATAGCTCGTTGACTCTGGCCTTGTTGCATTGCTAGAACTGGTCGGGGTTGGCAATCGTCCTCAGAACGTTTCTACGACGATGGAAGTCGAGTTAGAATCAAGAACAGCTCTTTCTCGCTCGTCGCATGACTGGCACGATGGCCTTTTGCCCGCTCCTCCGCTTGCCTCAGCTTCTTCTAATGCAAACCTCCCGCCTTCCGCCTTCACTTCTTCCTCTTCACTCCTTACTCAACGACGCCGTTCATCCGCCGCTCATATTCGACCCGCTGCACCACCACCCAATCTTCCTATTCCAAACATTCCCGGTCGCTCCACACCCACAACACAGCACGCTCCTGTTCAAGACTACTCGGAAGAACCTTATCTCAATGGCAGAGATACGCGTATGACAAGACCTGTCGCCTCGGCAAATCTGGCGGCAGTAGCCTCCTTCGCCGAATCGCGACAAGCATCTACCTCTCATAATACATTGTTGCCTATCGAACCAACAGTGGAAGACCTCTCTGATCCCCCGCCTCGGTCTTTCTTGCCTTCTTCAGCCTTTCGAGCCTCGGATGCAAGCGAAGATCTTGTACCAGATCAAGAGCTCTCAGCAGATCGACTTTTCCCTCCGCCTCGTGAAACCCGTTCAGAACCTCGGGCACCATCGTCTCGACGAGCTTTAACTAGAGCCCTCGAACTTGCTCGTGAAGCTGTTCAGCTCGACACTACGAATGATAACCCGGAAGCTGCCGTTAAAGCGTATGGCCGGAGCGTCGCTCTACTAAGTGAGGTTATGGAACGCGTTCGAAGAGGTGAAGAGAGCACTGAACCACACAGGAGACGGCGACGTCGAAGCGTCGCTGCTCAAGAGGAAGAAATCAGGAGACTGCAAAATATCGTGCGTGGATAGATTTCTAATAACCCGTGTAATCGACTCATACATGTCATAGCATGATACATATGCAGACCGGATGAATATCCTTAGCATCATCTATAGCATACCAGCGGTTCCATATTCTTCATCGTCCATGTACTCAGCCTTGACAGATTCGACAGCAACACTGACACTTATGAGTAACTCCAACACACCTCTTACACATACACGTAGCAGTTCTCCCTCCCCGTCGCCATCATCAGACTCGTCTCCTCAGATATCTCAAAACAATCAAATTCTTCACAATCTGCACAACGACCACCAATCACATCGGGATGAACAGGCGATGCACGAACGAGAGGTGATCGGTCCAGAACTGGTCAGCTCAGCCTTGTTTCCTATAGGCGCACCAGAATCAGGTCTCTCTTCTACATCACATCATCCGTATGCAAATCAACCTGATTCCCAGCCACCGTCGACATCTGTGGCTCCAGTAAACCGTTCTTCTATTGTCCCTCGCAGGGCTCGTGCATCATCAAATCTTCCTCCACCTCCACCTCCACCTTCTACTTCATTGCCCCCTGCGCCCACTTCTGTTGTAGCTGAAACTGTAACTAACACTGTATCCTCTCAGAAGCAAGTGGACGGACGAACACGCCATCAAAGCGATTTTGTAGGTCATAGGAGAACAGGCTCAAGCGGTCTAGAAGCGTTGACGGAAGAGTTCGATGATACAACTTCGGAGGGATCCAAACGGACCACAGATGAAAAGACGTCGACAATTAACAATCCCACTCGGAATACAAAACATGACTCTCATCCTTTGCCACCCATACCATTGCCCTCGACAGGCTCACAGGGAATCTCTCGCAATCCTCCGACACCCTCCAAAACGCCGCCTTCCCCACGGTTATCGAACATTGTGGCTCCCAGGCCGCGAGGTACCTCCCAGCTCACCACACGCTCGGAGATGGCAAGTCAGCCTGCCTTAATCGATCCGACAATGGTCCAAGGCACTATTTTCCAGCGAAGAACGAAGACGTCGGCACCACCAAGTTCACGCTCGACGTCACCTGCCGACTCGGTTGCATCCGCAGGATCTAGTCCACATCCCAAATCAGCCGCCTCCTCGTTGCCAGGTATCACGACCGTCGGTGCTGTACCAGGTCGAAGTCGGTCCTCTTCACAACCAGGTCGGAGGCCGTCCCTTGTTGGAGGCCGGATTTCTCCACTAGATCCTAGACCGCCTCTTCCAGGAGCACCTGGTGTGAATGGATCGACAATGCGCAAGACTTCCGTCCCTTCCAAATTTAACCCCAGTAATCAGCCATCACAGCTCTCGATTCAAACAGACCTCCCCCTATCTCAGACTGGAAGTAGTGCTTTGTCACTCGTTCCACCTCCACCTCTCTTCACAGGCAATCTGCCGACGACTCCTATCTCTCCGCTCCCCCAAGCGCCACCTAATGATCCTCTTTTAAAGCCTTACCACATGATGAGCCTCTTGCGGACCACAATGATTTCCACCACGGGTGGCTATGTGACTCGCCGACTACACGTTCCTCATGAGGTGTGGTCTCAGGGCGGTGCAAAACTTTCGAATGTGCTTGACAAAGTTCGCGTGGTTGCAATACTATGTTCTTCGTTGGAGGACCTCCAAAATAGTAGTTCAGAACATTTCGGAGCAGGGAATGTGAGCAGTGGGCTTGCACTAGGTATCGGTAGTATCGGGAGGAAGGAAGCAGATGCATGGCTTTCCAAGCTGGAAGAATTTTCCTCAGTCTGTGACGGCGTGGTGACGAACTTTGGCAAAAAGCTAGGTGTAGGAGAGGGATTTGTCCTTAAAAAGACGACTTGGGGAGATAAACTGACACGAAGCTTTGACAAGTTTACCAACGGGAAAAAGTGAGATGATTCCAGTACAAACCATTTTCAGATGCGGATGGCTGACTGGTTGCTATTAGCCTTGATTCCCCCGCTGCCTATGTTCGGGGTCTTGAAAAGCTTTTTTTGTACGCACAACTACTGGATGAGCATACAAAGGCTGTGTTTTCTCAGCCTATGGCACCCTCGTATGCTGCGTTTCCTGTGGACATTCGCACATCTGCTGAGCAGAAGCTGAAGCGTGCTTCAGAGTTCTTCGCAAGTGTCGTGCTGACGTTTGTGATTAGAGATTTGTCACAACTCCTCGACAAATATGCGAAGAAGTGCGAGAAGTGGCTGGCTGAGTGATTAACTCCTGCTGCTCGCCATTCCGCGTTCTTCAGGCTCCTAAACACCTCACTATCTCCACACAGACTCATGTATGGCTGTATTAGATTGTTTAAAGGTCTACATAATGTCTGCAGTTATATTTTCATTTATCTCCATCACATATTCGTTCTACCCATTACTTTCTATGCGAATCAGCTCCCTTGATTGTGCTGTTGTCTTTCGACCATTCGCATATCGGTGCTGCATGTAAGATATTGCTGACATGTGTAGTAACTCTTGTCCCGTATAACGCATTATGGGACTTGTTCTGACAAACGAAATGGTACATACTATAATATATACAAGATAATAATAAGCTCCGGTTTTCGCCATTCATTCGTATGACATCAGTCCGATAGGTATGCGTGTGGATCTGCAACGGCAACTTGCATGACAATATGCTCAGACTCTGGAGTAGGCTCTTTGCGCCGCAAGGTACTTATGACTTTAAGCCGTTGTACTGAAATAGACACATATGAAGTCAGATATTTTACGGGGAGGCAGCTGGCGTACTGTAATCGTGTCGAATATGCTCGCCTTCGAGCTCCAATTCATTGTCAGAATCAAGAAGAGGGTCCGTGGTAGATATTATATGCCAGGCATCTGCAGTTTCAAGGTTATAGCATGAGAATGAGAACTAGGTTTGAGCTTACGTTGCAACATTGACCTCGGATTGACGGGATGCAACCTTGATGGAGGCCTGTGAGATCCATCATGTATCGGCTTGGAGTGACTCTTCCTATAGGGTGAAAATCGGTGTCGATTAGGGGGATCTTCACCGGATGAACCTCCAGCTATAGAAGGGCGAAGGGGATGTCGAATGGTAACATGAGACTCTATGGGTGGAGACTCGTGTCGATATTGATGGCGAGGATATTCATTTGTATTGGGGTGGGATGTGGTGACTGCTGGTGTCAGGGTCTTAGCCGACTTCAAGTCGAGCGTATGCACTGCACTCACGACGAGGAACCGCGTCATACCCATCCTCACTGTCCGGTGCGGGAGTGTGTATTTCTCTCTCTACGGTCTCCTCCTTCAGTTTCGAACGGCGTGATTTTGCTGGCGCCTTCTTCACTTTGGAAGGTGAAGCTTTGGCCTTTGCAGGACCACGTTTTCCTTTGACCTTGGTTTCGGAACTATCCGGATCTTCATCACCTCCCAAGCTCATAGCACCTGCGGAAATGAGGGCCTTGTTACTTTCCTTCTCTTCGTGAGACCTCAGGATCTCATTCCGTTGTGCGACAAGCTTCGCTGCCAATGCCAATTCCTCCGGAGGGTCTTTATTCTCGTGTGCTGTCTCCGCCTCAGAAAGAAAAACAAAATTAGGCATATTACCACGCCTTTGATCAGCGAAGGGATTGGAGGGGCCATCATCATCGTAATTGTCATCACCATCCGTCGAAGGCGCTTCTAGGTAATGGTAGCAAAGCCACAGAAAGGCTTGCGCTCGGCTAAAGGAAGAGATGTCTTTTCGCAGAAATACATCGATAAAATCGATTTGATTAGAAAAGTGGGCTTGGCTCATTGCCTGTGGAAGATAGTCGGTAAATGGTCCCAGTGGTGCAATTAATTGGCATACGGATGAATGGTTCGCCATAACAAATATGAGGTTCGTGACAGTCGTCGAAGGAACTCGGCCAGCTCTCTAAATGGAATAATGACGGGAACGAATTACTTAGTGCACACACGGTATTCGGAAATAAACACGTACAGCTCGGGCGAGTATTTCTGCAGGGATCGATGGAGTATTTGCTTGCTCTCCATCAAGAACGCTGGACTTGAGGATATGTTTTATGCGGGGCGCGTCTTGAAGATTACCGGTGGTTCTCTGGAGCGCCGGGATAGGATGGTATGTTCGAATCGCAGTCTTCATTTCTGGAAAAACTATTAAACGGGTGTCAGTATATTCCGAGGGGCTTATAATAGGCTTACAGCTCATCGTAGTATTAACTCGTCCCACATTTACTAGCAGAGCGAGCATTCCGAAGTCCTCAGCAAAGGCCTGAGAATCAAACATTTTGTCTTTTAAAGCTTTGGTAGCTTTCGGAGAGTGCAGGATATATTTCAAGTAGAGATCGCGGAAACATATTTTTTGGGCAGGTTGTACCTCAGGATAAGGGTCGGTGAAAACGTCGTGAGTGTCATGGAATATGTTGTGAAGTACATCGAATTGGATGTCAGCGCGCGTGAGAGGTTCACCGTCGGCGCGCTTGAGAGCGATGGTCCTCCTTGAAGGTGTAGAGGGACTTGGTCGTCGCGACGTCGCAGCCATTGACCGCAATGCGACGTACTATGTCTGGAGGTAAAAAAACAACAAACATAGCACTTATGATTATTTTAAATCTAAAACGACCAAACACTGAAATTACTATATAGTACTAATGTTTTGTACTATTGACTACAAGTATAACTACTAAAAAAGTAAATGTTAAGAATTATGGTAATAAAAAGGTTACAGTTTGCCACGAGAGGCCAACCAGGGGTTATCAGGCAGATGCGAGGTATATATCTAAAGAAAGGAATGAGTTTGACATCCAGGCAGGTTCGCTCTAGTAGTACTCTATGAATAACATATTACTATTAGAATGCTGGCGCTACAGATCACAAAATGCTGACTGACCCGATTTCCAGAAAGATAAAACGTGCTCCAGGACTTCCACAACCACACTGCTCCTGTACATTAGTCCATGATCCGCGCCTTTGACCACAGTCACAGAACATCTACCCTCCCCCATATTGTGTTCCATCCATCTAACGGCATTCTCGGCAATCCGTTCGTCCTTGTCTCCATACCATATTCTGACCGTGTGGGGGTAAGAGGAATAGGAAAACCCCCAGGAATGATTCTCATGATTCAGAATTTGCAAAAGATCGCTGTGTGTGCCTTTCGCAGACTCCGAGTGTGATGCGGCGATGAGTGCGTTACCCAAGGCTGCTTGATGAGCATTGCTGGGCCCCATGCTAGCAGTGAAAGTAGAATGAGTAGTAAGAGAAGGTGATGCAGGTAATGACACTGCAGGTTTTGGAGGTGTAAATGAAATCGACCGCCGTCCGTCAGACCTATGTGGCGCATCACCCGCAACCGAGAACTTATGAGGGGCTACAGCGAATGGCCCTTTTTGAGTAAGAGACGTTTGTAAATCGGATCCAATCCAATCAAGATCGCTCAGTCCTAGACCGACCTCGATTTGAAGTGAAGGCGGTAAATGGGGACTGGGAGGAGCCGATTTCTTTGGCGCCGCCTGGGACCTTCCTTTGAGCGAGCCCATAGACCGTAGAGCTTTTAATCTCTTTCCTCCGGGTTGAGGTTTACCTTCTGGGGACTGAGACTTTCCTTCTAGGGACTGAGGTGGATTGGATGTCCCCTTGAACCGGTTCAAAAATCCTCTAGAAGGTTTTCTTTTGTTAACCAAAGTCTCCTTCTCTTGGGTGTGGGAGGGTTGACGTGTTCCTCCCGCCCCAAGCGTACTTCGACTTTCAAATCGACCCTCGAAATCTCCTAGATCGTCGTATTCACTAAACGAACTCGATCCGATGCTCGGACGGGGTCGACCTTCAAGGACAGATGGATATACATCCAAATGTCCATTCGAATGAGGGGAATCTTGTTGCTCGGACGTAGGCGATTTCACAGGAAGTTGAGCATTGTATCCAATGCCCTCGTATGCTATCGTGGGAGGTTTTCCTATCATCCATGCTTGTATTTTCCACTCAGCGGCTTGTGCAGTCTTGAGAATACCATTCGGGACATACTTCAACCACTTGTAGCTGTCTGTAAACGAATTGAAGCAATCAACGAAGATATCGTACATATTGAAAAGTCAGAAACATACTGCCCTCGCTACCACCCACCCAAGGGGCCAGTAGGCAAATATCACCGCGAATACGTGATGGTATTTTGTTGGCGAAAGATAGCGCATAAGGCGCTCCCGCTGAATGCGCCATGACGCTGCACTGATTAATATGCAGTAGATCGAGCACTTCCTCGACCACAGATGCCCATTGCATGATCCCTTTAGCAGCTTTAGATCGAGGTTCCGTGCGTCCAAGACCCCATCTACAATAAAATTAGGGTCCACGTCAAAGCAGTGAACCGAGATGACGTACCGATCTATTGTAATAAGCCTCAGATTTAAACATTCCGCCATCTCATCGTATAAGCCCATAATGTGTCGCACACACCCTAAGCCCAAGAATACGACCACCGGATGGCCGGTGGGGCACCCCAAATCAGAGAGACTCACAGTTAAAGGATTGTCATGTGATGCATGAGGGGACCGAGTAAGCTTCAGCAAAGTAGTTAATCGGGACGACCGCAAGTATTGTGCAACTTCTTGAGAAGCCGATGTTGGCTTGCTTAATGAAATAAAGCTCGCCGTATCGAAAGGGGATGGTGGGGGGTGATATGATGCTATGGATGATGCATATATGGACGAACCAACGCCGGGATCGGAGCGTGGCGAGTAGATACTTGCATTGTCAGATATGGCAGAGTGTCGCTTGGGAAACGAGGACGGAGGAGCTGGCGGTGGTGGTTTGACAGCAATTTGGTTGCGCAAAGTGCGCTGAACTTCATCAGCGACACTGTCTATCGAAGACCGGGAAATCATCTCGGCCTCCTCCTGAGGATCAAGTGGCTCAGGTTCAGATTCGGGTTCTTCATGAACTGTGGAGTGGCCTTGACTATGTGCGTACAAAGATGACGACCGTGCCGTCGATGGCCTAGACCTGACATGACTCTCCGGGGGACCATGAGAGCGAATTATTTCAGATATCGAAGGAACAACGCTTTTTCGCTTGTCAGAAGGCGAAACTGGTCTGCGAAGCGTGGCGACCTCATGAGGGAAAGTAGGGCTAGAGACCTCCTGGGAGGATGCCCTGCTAACACTCGGGATGGGGGAAATAGTTGAATCTGAAGCAGTTCGTTGCACATGATGACGTGGTCGTCGACGACGAGGGCGAGTAGCGACGACAGGCAGATGAGAGTCGCCATCCTCAGAATCACTTGATTGGATCGTAGGAGGATTGGACTTGCGTCGCATCTTCCCTCCGCCCAGGACAACGCCTGGAGGGGGAGTAGGCAAAGGAGGTTGGTAAAGAGGATGATGGCCTGGTATCCCAAATCTGGCACGACTGGATATGCTTGCGCCGCCCAGTATGTCATCTCGTCCATTCATGCCGTCGACCAGAGCGTCCATGGTCTCTACGCCAGATATAGGTGCAGCAACTACAACAGGGAAATGCTCGAATAACTCCCTAGATGGATTAATATCGACTGGGGTACGAGGAGGCGTTTCTGTATGTTGCGTCGACGATGAACCGGAGAACCGAAGTTGGTGAATAGAAGTGTCTTCCCAGTTCGACCTGCGAGATGGTCCTGTTCTTGATCGAGTACGAGCATACGACTTCGGTGTTGCAGGCATACGGAGGTCCTCTGTTGAATCGAAGCTAGGAAAGACATAAGATGTTTCTGTGGGAGTTTTGCCACTAGACTTCTCTGACTGATCATGACGAGCAGATGCAGACCGAGAGGGACTGTGCGTAGGAGATCTTCGGCGTCCTTTAGTTTTCGGCAGAAAACCGTTCGTGGATGTCTTCGCCCTAGGATATGCATCAAAATAAGATGGTCGTGTACGATTCGACGGGCCTGGAGAGTCGAAAGCGGGTGGATGTAAATCAATTGACCCAGTTGATTTTTCCTTTTCGCGGCGTAGGGACAGAAAAGACGAGCTTTTCCGAGGCAGACGGTAAGGTGAACCACTGGGTCCATCCATGGTCTGTGGGCGAGATAAAATGGACTGCATAGTGACAATGGGGAGCCGGTGCGTGAATATGAGGAAGGAATGGAAGTCGAACTGACGTTGGATAACGAAAGACGTTGTAGTGAATCAGACGTAATAGATTGCAGCTGCAGCCGTTAAGCTGTGCAAGACAATGAGCAGCGTACCCGCCGCGTCGTTAGAGCCGTTGGGGAAGAGACCAAGAAATTTCAAGCTTCGGACCTTCTAGCTCACCCTGGGAGCAAAACTCCCGATGTGACCTGTCCGCCAGTCATCAAATAATTTAGGTCAAATTCCAATCAACTCAATTAACCGTACATATTCAATCAGGTACGGAAGCACGCTCAAGGAACCTCGTTGAAACTAGGATATCATGTACATTTGTGTAGATAATGATGTGGAATCAAGGTGGGTAGTGTAATACTCCATGTTCAACAATTGGATGTTACGAGGCGCAGCTGCTCGCTGCACCAAGTCCACCGCATCGCTGCTCCACTGTGTAAACGGTGGATGATAGGTCCCCCACGGAATACCAAGACAGCGCAATGACGACAGTGCTCCAGAGGCTATGAATTCTGCCCATTCGCAAGGCAGAATGCTGATTGTACGTCCGAGAATGGACAATTCTTCCAGATTGTGACAACTGTGGCTGACGGAAGCTAGAGTTTCCAAGCTGGCTTGGACACCTTGAAGACGTATGCAACGGAGGGAGGATGAAAAGGGCGTAACATTACTGAAGAGGAGAGGTCTATGCGCTGTGGAATTGAACCCTGCTTCGTATTCCAAAAGCTGGACCGCACAGCGGGCCAATACAGAAGTGATCTGATCGTCAAAATCGTCCGCGAATTTCGAGACTACACGCAACCTCTCGAGGGAAGACGTATTGTGGAGAAGATGGGATATGTACCCCGCTGTGATATTCACATTGTTCAATATCAGTTCGCGAAGCTGGAGATGATATGGGATGGATGGATATATGATATCAAGGTCCACATCCGTCAGACGCAACTTGGTAAGACAGGCAAATTTGGTGGCAATGACCTCATCCCACTCCAAAGAAGGATGGACGACAGGTGAAGCTGACAGCAAGCTGCCGTCTATGTGCAGTTCTCTGACCTCGTATGGATCAATCAGCAAATGTAGAAACCTCTCTGCTCTTATTGCCAGATAGCCCCCAAGCGTAACCGATTGTAAACTTTCAAGTGCAAGGATAGATCGGATGACTTTTGGATCCGCGATGCATGGGTGATGATCGTCTGCTGCTGGAGAAAGATTGATTTGGTGAACCAAGCAGGATAGTGATGGATTATCTGATAGTGTCCTGGCAAATTGCCTGCACGCAAGAAAGGAATACAGGCTGGGAGAAGCATAAAGCATCCGTCTCACGGGTCCCAGCCATCCTGACGAAACCTGTGCAAGACGAACAAAATCCCTAGGCCACCAATTCTTGTTGCTGTCAAGAATGACAGGGATAAGGTCGTCGATAAAGCAAGATGTCAGGTATGGCGGCCTAGACATTCTCTGCGCACCAGAGGAGTCGATTTAGAGAAGCCAGTTGGAAGCCAGTTGGAAGCCAGTGAGCTTGAATTAAGTGTATTACATAACTTGCCAAAGTCAGGTGACTGTGTCTCAAATACTGCCACGCGATCGGGTGACAAGTCGCGTCGCCTGCCATTGGCACCGCCGCGGAACGGCTTACCGCCCTAACCAGGTACCACATGAACAAATCCTTATGGACTCGTTATCGATACCTTATCGTAACAAGAGTGATAGGTGTTCAAAAAATGAACCCGGCTGTATTTTCTCACCTGGACAATGACTACCATTACTCATGAGAAGTCTTCCGAGTCTGTGCAATGTCAACCCTCCGAACTTGGGCCACTCAGCCACGTCGAAGGAGAAGTCTTTCAAGGAGATCCACAACATGACTTTCAATACAAGACTCTGACCTGGCAGGTGCGACCTGTCTTGTGGTTTACTTTATCACTACTCATTCGGTGAATCAGTTTGTTAGTTTATTGATGATTGCAGAGATAGTTAGCAATGGGATGCTTTCCTTGCCCTCATCCCTTGCTGTTGTAGGTAAAGCTTCAATCACATCTGAGGGCTATACTTCAGACTCACGGCAGTGCAGGGATAGGGCCAGCGGTCATTCTTGTAAAATTTCCCGCGGCCGCTTTCTCCTCTATACGCTGATGGGACATAATCCTTCTTAAAAAGATCGTTTTTCTCGGGGTTTTTGGCCTATATACTGCCAAACTGTTGATTGATTTTAAACTAAACCACCCGGGCGTTCATAATATGTTTGTAATCATGTTCGGCCTCTGATCTCTTCTAACTGCGTTGCTTTTAGGGGCGACGCCGGATTTATTCTTGCAGGACCTATTGCTAGAGAGACACTATCGTTAGGCACACTTATCTTCGCCATTTGCGGAACTGTGCGTTGCATTGGTGTTTTGTTATCTCCTTCTCTAACCACCAACTACATCAGGGCTCAGAGCTTTTATCTGGTCAACAGGCGTTGTCTGCCCTGTCAGACAACGGCTTGTGTGCAATGTACCTGTTGATCATATTTTCAGTTGCTACTCTATTAGTTGCATTACCTCGCACCCTGGATCGCTTCAGTTGGTTGGGTCTGTTAAGCGTCTGTGTTATCACTGTCGCTGGTATAGTGGGAATGATCGGCGCAGGCATGAATCCTGTCCCTGGTCGCACCATTAGCGTTACCAGTCAAGCCAGCTTTTATCAAGCATTCCTAGCCGTAACCAATCCTGTGAGTTGCCTGATCTCAATTCATCCGCCACACTGAAGTTCTGTCAGGTATTTGCTTATTCTGGTAGGTTGCCTCCCTTATTACGCATTAACCATGCACTGATCTGTTTGAGTAAGGTCATTTTATGTAAGTCACCGTTCAGCGTGTAAATCTACTCCAGTTTCGGGTATCCATTTGATATATTATTTGAAGGTTTTTTGTGCTTATATCAGAAATGCGACATCCGGAGGATGCAATGAAGGTACGTTGATTTTTGACTCCTCATTTCATCCCATGCACTTAATGATAAGGAAGGCAGCTTGGTGTCTCCAAGGATTCGCAACAATCTATTATGTGGTCTTCGCAGTAGTCATGTAAGCACTGCAACCCTACGTTTTACTTCCCTCTACTTACTTGGGTATGGCCGTTCATCTATATTGTAGGTATGTCTACATTGGCAACACTGTTGCATCCCCCGCGTTTCTTTCTCTCCCTCCCAAATGGGCAAAAGCAGCCTTTGGAATCGCGCTGGCAAATTTCCTTCTGTCTGTTTCATAATACTACTGACTACTACATGATACTGACACTAAACACTAGCGCTGGAAGCCTTTATGCTCACACTGCTGCTAAAATCTTGTTTATCCGCTTTTTCAGACATACGCGACACATATACAGGCATACGGTTCTTGGTTGGTTTGTATGGGTTATACTATGTGCTGGAGCTGTGGCAATTGCATTTATTCTTGCCACTGCGGTACCGATTTTTTCCTACTTGATAGGCATTTCAGCCGCACTCTTTGCTTCATGGTATACATACGGTATAGCAGGGTTCTTCTGGCTATATGATGTCTATCATCTTAAGGAAGGGTACCAAGGATTACAGCGCCGACCTGGAGGATCAATCCTGGCCGTGCTGACGATTCTTGCTGGTGGATTTATGTGCATTGCAGGGACATATGTATCAATCAAGGTGAGCTTCAGCCCTCTGTCTCCAGGGAATATCCAGTATCTGATGATTAATATTCATCTTCTGTTACTCTTTTTGTCTCAAGCTTATCAGTGATGCATATCATGGCCACCTTGTTGGGAAACCATTTAGCTGCTGATGATAAAATGGCCTCCTGCGTGGATATGCTCTTTTCAGAATAACCACTTGTACTTCCAACGTTCTAATAACTGGCACGTATTCGACCTACAAGCTTCAAGCTCAAGTTTCGTCTCAGCTACCATATTGCTTGCAAGATCTCTCTTCGAAGTCTTGAACTGCCCTATAACCTTATCCGCCACAACTCAACTATAAGTTTTAGCATCTGAAAGAAGGCCAGAGGCCTGTCCGCGCCGCAAGGAGTCAACCAAAGGCTGATGGCAAGCGGCACGTTAGTGTTACCCCACTTTCACTTAGTGCAGCAGCTTTATTAAAATCCATAGCTTTAAGCAGCCTTTACGCTGCCACTGGCAGGGCCCCAGGCCAGGGCCCCTGCCATAAGTTATATGTGGTACTGGTGTGGATACGATCCGTCAATGATGTTTTTTGGCCAAATCCGTCAAGCCGATTTTGGCTCATCCGTCAGCTGTCTCCGACCTTAGATTTTTGTGGAATCCATACAATGGCATACATGCGATGGCTAGCGACGATGTCTCATTTTGGCTATATCTTAGCCGCATCAGGCCACCCGTTATATAAGCAGTCACGAACTACCCTTGATGTACACGTAGTTCATGCGGCGGACCGATGGACTTCTTTATATTCAGGTCCTCACCATATCTCCCTCGGAGCCTCACCCTCGCGCCTGTATTTGTATGAGTGCTGTTAACGAGCTCCATAACTTGCCTATATCTCAACGCCCATCGTTGTCATGGTATAGGAGGTTCAACGCACTTTTGTGGTGTATCACGTTCAATCTTGGATGTCTCATGATTCATGCCTTTCAGCTCGTATTTCTCCTACCCTTGAGAGCACTACAGTTCAAGTGGTCCAAGCAGCTGTATAATGAAGGAATTTGTTATACCAAAGGAGCCTTTGGATGCCTATTAAGTTCGTCTATCGTTTAACTAGTCTCTCAGACTCTCTCTGATTACTCATTTGACAATAATCTTGGATCATGATGCAGTGCTCATGTGTCAATGGTTTGCACCCACAAAGCTATGCATAACTTTCCAGCGAGAGGGCAGGGGCCAGTTTAGTAAAGAGGAGATAGAGAATATGGCTGTGAAGGATCGGTACGGAAGAGTCGTGTCATTAAATCTACCCAGCAAGTTTGTTCTGACATCCAATCATCAAGTGCAGTCACTCTCTTGCCGCGCTGAGTTTCTGCTCACGTTTATAACTATCAGGTCTATGCCGACTGGTGGTATACATGGTGTCTGACATACTTTATCGGTTCTAAAGGAGTTCATCGTTACATCTATATCACTCTAAAGAAGAGCCTACAACATCTGCCAGTCGTCGGATGGGTGGGCTCATCGGATATATATTTGCCACGAATTCAACTAATCATCGATCTAGGGGATGCAACTGTTCAATTTTATATTCCTATCCCGTTCTTGGGCTTCTGATCGAGTACGCTTGGCTTCCAGTCTAGTTGCATTGGGAAGACGCGCGGAGGAAGAAGACAACCCCTTTTGCTTAATTTTATATCCCGAAGGAACCCTTGTAAGTGAGCAAACCAGGCCAGTCAGTAAGAAATTTGCAGACAAGATCGGAATTGTAAGCTCTGTTCCTCCACTGATAACTGTCTCTGGAGCTTATATCAGACAGTCTGACATGAAACATGTGTTGCTTCCAAGGTCAACCGGTTTACACCACAGCCTGCGTTCCTTGGCGCCCCGTATTCCAGACCTACGACTCATCGATCTCACAGTGGTATATCCAGGTGAACCGTATCTATGAGAGCTATCTGTCAAACAAATTTTAAACTCTCTTCAGGAATCCCCCCGATGGGATACGGTCAGAGCTATTATACCCTCCGCTCCATTTTCATGGATGGTGTTCCCCCTCCTGCGGTCCACATTCACTTGAGAATGTTTGACGTAGCATCTGATATTCCAATCGGTGCAATGCCAGCCAGGAAGCCCAACGTAGATAGTGTCCTGAGCCAGCATTCTACGGAGGTTGAGATACCCGAGGGAGAGAAAGAGACATTTGATGTGTGGTTGAGAGAGTTGTGGCAAGAAAAAGATGAATCAATCACGAGATTCTTGGAAACTGCTTCATTTTCTGCAGGACATCGACCTACCACTGCCGTCGAAATTCCACTCAAGTTGCGTCGCAAACGAGAAATCCTTGATGCTTTTTGCTTTTTCTTGCCGGTATGCGCCTGTTATCTGTGGAAAATGGTATGAAGACGTTAGCTGCAGCTGTATCATTCTGTACAATCATTTATTGTCACTGGTCAATGTTCAAATGCCATAGATAAGTATTTATCAGCCCAAGAGCTGCGCTTGCTCTCTTTGTCCTTCAATCTTTTTAACCATGAACAAACTGGTATCCAAGAACCTCTCCACACAATTTGCCAAGCAACTCTCTTCGCCACGAGAAAAACGAGTGGAGGGAGTGCCAGTAATACACCTTGATGACGCTTGGTCAGCAGAACAGCTATGTTGGAGTATCGCTGAACCCACTTGTCCCAACAAAGACTGGTGAAATTATGGATAGACGTATGCAGTCTAGCCTATGCAGGGACCCATGTCAACTTCCACAATCGCAAAGAATTAATGCACTGCACACCTGGGCCTGCTCTTTTTCTAGAAAACTAGCAAGCTCTTTCTGGTTTCCGGTTGTAATCCTACATGAGCATTCGTCCCGTCCAAAACATTGATTTCGAATTCTTACCTGA
>QOVE01004597.1:0-40882 GCA_003521275.1 Tricholoma sp. MG99 | reverse complement strand
GAATCCATCATGATTGGTTTCAAGATAAAAATCGATACATGAAATGCTCATCATCATTTGTTTGTGAGCCAATCAAAACTCCACAGATCGTATACTCAACATTGACAATACATCGAAAAGTGAGTAGAGCGCATAGATACATAGGTACATTCTCGACATGTAAATATTTAACATGAGCAGCAGCATAACATGAGTGTAGATCACGGGCCGGAGTTTCTTACGGCAAATCGCCGCTCTGGCTTTTCGGTTCCTTGTGCATGTCAACTATATATATAATCAGTCAACTGACTACTCGGACATTGTTGATAGAAGTGTTTACCTCCAATAAACTTACACCGTCCTTGCTTGAAGAAATGACACTTTGGCCCTAGCGAGCAATAATGGCCGTAGCAACAATCTTCGCCCCATACGCAGAATTCACCTACAAAGCATCGATGAAAATGGGGTGAGGGGTAGTCATGCAATCGTACCTTTATTGATGGCTGGGCACGGAGCCTTCTTCGCATTGAGTCGGATTTCGGCAACATGTTCAGGTTCTAGAACATAGTCGTGTGCGTATTTGCAATCTACACCATGTTTGCAATTTGTGAGATAGAATAAGGTGCAAGGAGGGGGTTTATCTGGCGATATCGTGATCCTTGTCAGACGTGACTGGCAACAGGAAGATTGTTATATGTCACGTACGTTTAGACAGGGCCTAGATGTGATACGTCACAGTTATCAAAACGAACACCATAACCCGATAATCCACTTACAATTTTGGGATTGATATGCCTCACTCGGGACGTGGGAGCAGGGTGATGATCGGGGACTTCGTCACTGGTATCGCTCCCAGTGCTGCTACTCGAGTCCAAATCTGGCGTTGGAGCTCGTTTCTGGGTTGATCGCACCGCTGACGAATAACTAGATGAAAGGCGCCGTGGGGCAAATATATCGGGCTCTACCATGAGCTCAGGGATAGTACATAGGGATTCATTATCCTCTGAAAGAGCTAAGGGTATAGCGACCGGCGCTGTGTTCGGGACCGGCCCGACGCGAGGAGATGAAGTAAGAGGTCCAAGTCCTGGTGGTGCACCAGGAGTGGTTGGAGCACCATGGGGTGTTCCAAGCTTCTCTGTCAAAAAAAGGTCGGAGATAGTGATGACTGGTAGATCAAGGTCTGTGATCCCTGCAGCTAACTCTGCATAACTTCGAAGGAGAATTAATTTCTGCTTGAAGCCTGCCGTGATTTGCGATCGAAGGTTTGTAACATATCCATTGTCGTGGCAACCTAGAACCCATTCGTTCACAGCAACAGACAAGTAGAATGAAAAGCCTACCGCCGAAGACAATTTTGTATGTTTGGGGTAGTCGTATGTGATCTTCAAGGTGTGCTGTACATTTATGTGTTCAATAGGCTATATTGCGGGCGGCGTGAGAATGGTCAGTTACCTTTGATCTTGGCATCTGCAGCCTCTTTCCCGCTCCCGACATCCACCATTATAAATTTTTCTGCAGCCTGATTGAACCCCACATAGAATTCTTCGAACTTCGCCCTTGCCATCATATTCCCAAAACGTCCCAAGGCCTCCATTAGCCCACGTTTGTTGAAGAATACATAAACCCATAATTGATATTGGTGTGCGCCGTAATTCGACATTAGATGTTGCAAAATCGAATTGGACAGCACCTGCGCTGCAGCATGCCCTCCAGCTTGACCTCGCGCAATTAAGTCACTAGTAAAGATTGCACCGTCTCCATCGATGAGAGTGATGATACGGTGACCCTGTGAATATAATCATGAGAGCCGCGTTGCATTTATGAACTGGTATACAGACCTTCAGTTGATTTTCCATGAGGCCCATTTGCTTTTCTGCTTCCTCTTTAAACGCTTCAAGCCGCTGCCTCTCACCATCTACATCGGCAAATGCCCTCTTGTAAACCCTCAATTCAGCTTCTAGTTTCTGAATTTGGTCGCGACACAGCGCTTCGCTGCTCAGCAGACTTTGAAATTCACCTAACATGAAATCTTAGTGGGATCATAAATTCAGAACTGTCGATACGGTACCTCTTAATTGTTCGAAATGTAGTGCACTAGAAAGATGTCAGATAACGGCATATCAGCTTTTTTCTCTGCGTACACTCGATGTGCCTGAGGCGAAGGGGCTGTACAACTGTTATTTCCGTTGTCATTAGTTTCATAATACATCACGAAGCCCTGTAGAAAGATGATTTGGCTTCCAGTGTGGATGGATGGAAAGGGCGAGAACCAGGACTACCTTTGTGGTGGATTTTTCAGGTTGTATTTAAGCAGTTCGCCTCAAGGCATACGTACCAACAAGGTGTATGCAGCAAGTCTACATTGACGGTTTGAATCGCCCAGCAAAGGAAAGCTCCATGGAGTGCAGACACGTTGTAAGGGCGTTCCTTCTCAGGGCAAACTTTTTGACACAAAATGGTGAATTTGAAATCCTGCACAATACCACAGCGCGGCCCTTGCTTGTCCGAGCATTTCGTAGGGATCAGCGTACAACCGATTGCCTGAGGAATGAGAGGATCTTCCAGCGTGGCAAAAGTCCAATCCGAAGTCAACTTAAAATGCGCTATACAATCGTGGGTCATGCACCGGTCATGGACGACATGTGAGTTACTATGTATGATAGATCCACGCATCGACGGACTCGGAAATCGATTGCACCCTGCCACGAGGTTTCATATACGCGCCCCCTCATCCCTTCCTACGACCAGATGTTTCATGTCCTCATGGGAGTAGCAAGCAATAGCAGCATGCAGGTATGCTGGTACTTTGGAAAGAGAAGTCCAAGGACAATGTGTTCAAAATTCAAGGCTGGCAGTGGCACGGCGGGAGTTCAACTTCGGTGAGCTTTGTCAGCAAGGTCACATGGGCGCGTCTGCTCGTGACCATGACAAATGCATTGATCGCGACTCCATTATTGTTACCCTTTGCCAGCGACACCCATCTCATTTTCTCTTTTCTGCTCCCTCTACGCGCCTTTCCGTCCTACAACAACGAATAATGGCAGATATATACGCAGAACTGCAAGTTTCTCCCAAGAAGAAGAAGCGTTGCCCTCCAGAGGTTGATGACGATAGCGTCGTGACGCCGAAGAAGCTTAGGACTGTGTAAGTCATCGCCGTAGCAGACTAGCATTTCCCATTTGACATATTTCAGGCCACCTACACCACCACCAACCATTTCTCGGCGCGTGAATAACATTCAGCTTCCGATATATCTCTCTCGGCTATACACAATCCAGACTGCACTCTTGCATGCTCTTTCACATGCCCTAGCGACTTGCGCTGTCTCTCCTACCTCTGATAAAGGCCTTGTGCGCAATGTTGTGAATCATCTTTCTCTCGCAACCTATGCCGGACTGACTACACAATTTAACGTCGATGATTTGAGCCGGTTGTGCTGGATCTGGGAGTGGGATGGAAAATCCCTTCTAGAAAGCCAAGGAAAGTGCGACAGTACAGACGATGATGAGAATCCATTCTTAGACAACACCCCTCCCCTGTTCTCTTCCTCATCTCCCACCGAATGGACTCGAGGGTCTATGGGGCTTGTTCTTAGTCCCACGACTCACCATTCCAAAGTCGACAGGAAGCGCGTTCCTGCCTACGGAATTGGAATAGAGGTCGAAATGGACATTGACAAGGACATGGGAGGGGGAATGGCTGCTGTAGCTCGTTGGACAGCTGCCGCGGAAAGCCGTCGTTCCGAGTTTCGTGCCAAACTGGCTCGGTGGATGGAAGTATGTATTTCGTTTCTTCTTCGTCTTTTTCAAGCTCATCTAAGTCGTCACTGCCATATCCTAGCTTCACTCTGACGTGGACCCCATTCCACATATTCCACTTGCTAACCTTCCACGTCTTGTAATGCCCACAAAGATTTCGTCCCTCACTAGAACCTTAGCTTCTGCTTCTCCAAAGGCATCCCTATCCTCTCTCGCGTTGCCTTGTCCTCCCTCCTCTCCTACCAGGTCGCCCTCTAAATCTCCAACCAAGAAAGTGCTTCGCGATTTTGCTGTGCCATTCCCTGTTCTAGCCTCTGCTTCAAAATCGCCTACCAAGACATCTACATTATTTCCTCAGACACCTCGCCACAATCGAATCGATCGATCTGCTCCACTTACACCCAGTACCCCTGTTTCGGCTATAAAAAATGACGTGTTTGATCCCTGTACACCAGTGCATCAAAAAGGTAGTAACGCTGCTACTGCGCCAGAAACACCTACGACCTCTCGTCGTCAAGCTCTGTATGAAAGAGTTCGCCAGCGATCCCTGACGGCATCTCCGACTAAAGCTCTTAGCAATGATGTAATGAGCGGTAAACTGACTCGGGACCAGATGCTCAAGTTAGGACAAGAGGAAATGAGGCGTCGTTGCCTGCTGGGTCGTCTTGGTGGCGTGGCAGAGAGTGTCTGGATGTCAGTACTTCTTTTTCCCTCGCAATTGGCTCCGGTTCACACGTTGAATTCTAGGCTCTTTTCTACTCCTACAACAGGCTCTTCTGCAGCCCCTACGGCCCGAAAACGTCGTGCATTACCGACCTCTGAAGTAGCCACCGTGATTGTCAAATCATCCCCTATCCCTATCTCCTGTGCAGAGGCGAACGAGTCTCTTACTATGCTGGCAAAACTATGCCCATTTTTCCTCAAGGAGCTCACCATTGCTGGTGAAGCCTGGCTCGAGATGCCTTCATCCAATGCTGCTGTACAAGCGGATGCAAGTCCGAGCAAGAAACCCATGACACCTGCCAGTCCTGGCGCCATGAAAGGAAAGCATGAGAGTGCTGAAGAGCTTGTCACGCGAAGTCCTCGAAGGGTGAGGCGAGAGGCTGGGGGTCTGAGGGAAGTGAGAGAGATAATCCGTCGGGAGCTAGAACTTCAGGATTGATTCTACTGCTCCATCTATGCGTAATATACACATTATCTCCCGTGTCCGTAGTTGTGCCCTTGAATAGATTTTGTGACGAACCGAGAATAATGTGAAATCCGTAATCCTGTAATGACGACAAATCTAACCCGAAAAGACCTCGTCCCATACCGAGTTCAGATGCATGAATGACGACATATAGCCTCCGTTGACAGTCTTTAATGTCACAGATTTGTACTTTTCTGTCAACCATTGAGCCATAGATTCTGGGAAGGTCAGATCGCCCTTTGGAGATACAATGAACACAGGGCAATCATTCATGCCTTCGCCAGGACAAAATCCTGCCCAACCAGAATGGTAGATGGCTGGAAGTTCCAGGAATCCTTGCCAGGTGTGAGCAACGCTTCGCGCAATATTCCTTCCCACTTCACGCTCAAGCTGGCCGACTTCCAACCCTTGGACATCCCGCCATTGCGAAAACATCTCGCGCTCTTCTTCGTCCATTACGTCAAACACCCGCTTCCTAATATAATCCTCTGCTGCAGACGGAGAGCGTACAGAATTTGCCAAGAAGGCTTTTGACAGATGCATGAATAGATTGTAGGGGATATAACGGGAAACCGGGCCAGCTAAGAAGTAGGTTTGCCATGTCATTGACTTGGCGTAGTTTTTGTGACAGTGTGGAGGTGAGAGGGGAGCAAGAAGGATGAGAGCAGCGATCTGCTCTCCCAGTGGGAATACGTCGTGGGGTAGGCCAAAGAGCATCTGTGCGGGAATGGTCCCAAAAGCATGTGCGCAGATGTATAACTTTAGTTTAGAGGTGTGAGGGTGTGGGTGTAGGTGTGTAATCAAAGCTGTGATATCGTTAGCGAGGGATGCGGCGTAGGATGTAGAGGCTGGGGGAGGCGATGACCTGCCCCATCCAGGAAGGGTGGGAGCGACGAAATGGACGTTCCTCTGTACAAGAACATGTGGCAGGCGTGATGCATCTCCCACAGCGAAAGCGTCGTGGAGAAAGAGAACGAGAGACGAGCTAGAGGTATTGCCATTGTCAGCATAAGCTAGAGTACGTCCGTCCGACAGGGCCAGCCTTTTGTCCTCAACGTGTAGCATGACGGCGCGGCGCAGGAAAGGAAACGCAAGAGGACACGCGAACTTGAAACCTTTTTGGGGGCGTCTACAAAAAGAAGCAGTCACATCACAAACCGGAATTACCCTAGTGGGATTTTCGAGCGAAAGGTGTTTTGCTGAGGGTCCTGTAAATGGAACGACTTGGGAACCTGCGCATTATGCTCCCTGTCGTTCTTGACGGAGAAACGTTTCCTCGAGGAACAGTCACAGATGCCATTACAGATATATTTATCCGCCAACCTCCTCATTTTCTGCCACATTTCGTGATTGTGTAGTATGTAGTCAGCGAGGCAATAGGAGATAGAGAGACTGGCCATTTGCTAATAGTATTAGATACGTTACGACAAAAGGCGACGTTTCGTGGTTCGGCTGCAGCTGGGTAACGCGCTAGATCTCTGTAGATATTAGATGTCCCAAGCTAGGATAATATAAATGATGGCGATGCTTGATTCAGAACAATCAACAAGTAAATGTTATGCATCGGTCAAAGATCTGAAGACTCATATAGCTACTTGCCGTCATGGGGTAGAGAGCCATCTAATGGAGGATGATGTCTCCCGCGCACTGCTGTGGTCAAAACTGAGATCCTTGACAAGCTTCATGGTCTGGGTACTGAGTTTCGGATCCCGGCAGATGTCGACCCTGGTGAGAATCGAATACAGTTGACATGCGACGTTCACATGCCAAGTGTTCGGTTCGCGGGTACACATATCTTACTGTGCCGTTGTCGCATTCAGTAGACATATCAGTACATAGACATTCGACACATCCATAATTCACTCATCCCTCACCCGCAGTCGTCTCTCGCTTTCTTCTCAAACTCCAAGCAGTCTATCACGCGCCCTTCCCTTCTGCTCGCTTCCGCGGCAAACACCGTCAAGTGACTCTTCACCACTTCTTGAATATCCGTACCAAGCACATCCTGCCGTCCGGTCGCCACGGCCTCCACGAACGCCCTGATCAGCCCCATATCCCCGCCTCCATGTCCTCCACCCTCCGACTTGGGATGATATGTCCTAGTGCTTGATTTCCGGAAATCTGTAACCTTGAAGCTATTCATATCACCCACGATCTCGCCGTGGGTAAAGTGCATCCGTGTTTGGCGCTCGCAAATCACAGAGCTGTAGGCGATCATGGTGAAAGATGCTGTGCTGCCATCTGAGAATTCCAAGTTGACCACCTGGTGGTCACAGACGTCATTGTCGCTCTCGTATACACATCTTCCATAAGGACCAGTTCTGAGCGCTTCAGTGATGTTCTCGATATCCGGGACTCCGTCTACAATAGCGCTCATTGGCCAACCATCCGAGCCTCGGGCGACTTGGTCAAGGTATACTAAAGGGAATAATACTATATTTAGCGCATGCGATCGTCCTCAGAAAATAAAATCACTTCTTTTTGCACTATAAGGACATTCCTTTTCCACCGGGCATTCAAGGCATCTCGTTGCTGTACCAGCCTCGGCAGGTTTAGCTGATTTGCGGAAATGTTGCAGTGAACCAAATGATGACACTCGTGCGGGCGTTGCAGGTGTAAACCATTTACAGATGATATCAATATCGCTATGAGTGTTATTAGGTTTGCTTGTAATTCGGTTTGTAGACGTACTGGCAGCATTTAGTCATGAGAGAGAACGAGCTTTCGTCTTCTTTTGCCCAATTCCCCCGAACAAAGGAATGGGCAAAGTGGTAATAGCCTACAGGTTCAACCTGAACAATATTGACAAGTTGGCCGAGAGCGCCAGATCGGACAATGTTTGATATTTCTTTACTGTACGGCGAGTATCGCATGACTGCAACGGGAGTTGAATTGGAGCTCAGGATACTGCAAAAGAAGGAATCAAACCATGCCCAACACCAAAGATCGAGCCAGCTTTCTTGATCGCTGTTTCCATCTTGAGACAGTCTTCTACGCTTGTTGCCATCGGCTTCTCACAGAGAATGTGGTATCCTTGCTCAGCAAATGCCAGAGCAACCTCGAGATGCATATGATCCTGCACAGCGATGATAACGGCGTCAGCTAGGCGTTTGCCTATGGTATTGATTGTCTCTGCAGATGCAGCATGTAGATCCTGCCATGTTTCGAAGACAAGTGTCTTGTCTATGCTATGACGTTTAGCAAATAACTGCTGTGTCTTTGGACGAGGTTCTGCAATAGCAACAACTTTACAAAGATTTGGACATTCGAGCGCATACTTGGTATAAGCCTAGAAGATAGTCAGTTGCTCGACGTTGTCAGTGGAGATAGAGTGACTTTTCCGCGTTGCCCGCACCCAACAACTGCCAAGGTGACTGGTTCAGAAGGGCGACGGAATTCCACTTGGTGGGTTGAGCTGCTCATGGGGGTATCTGTCAAGAGAGCGGATTTACGCCAGATAGACTTTGCATTTGCGAGTATTGAGGACATGGTGGATTCTATTTATAGTAAGCTATGCCACGCATTCTTCCTCGTCTGCTCGACAAAATCGCACAGCGAAAGGGCGAGTCGTGGTCTCCGTTAAAATTCCCTCGTATACCCCAAAAATCTCTTTATAAACCCCTGCCTCCTCGTCCCTCTTTTCATCCCTCTCATCATTCAAAATCTATCCTTCTCGCTCCAGCTGAATCCAACCCAATTACCTCTTCTCGTCTATATAACAGACACAAAACCCTGCCACCCGTTCCTCACCTCTCAGGACGTATTAAAAAATTACATGGACATGATGTACT
This sequence comes from Tricholoma sp. MG99, assembly GCA_003521275.1. Lineage (NCBI taxonomy): Eukaryota > Fungi > Basidiomycota > Agaricomycetes > Agaricales > Tricholomataceae > Tricholoma > Tricholoma sp. MG99. The sequence goes on along the minus strand of QOVE01004597.1, from coordinate 32,165 downwards.
CAGGGAAATGTCTCATGAAGAACTTCAGTGGTGGTCAGATCCATATCGTATGTGTAACTCATCTCTTAAACGATATGGTTCCAACATGAGACTTTAGTTAGAATGCTGGCTTCTCCTATCCGTAAATGCGTCATAACGAGCCGCTACTTACCTTCTGGTCAGTCATTTCCATCAGCCAATTTACTAGCCCTCACATTGCAACAGAGTTTCTCATTCGCATAGGCCCATTGCGCCTCTCACCCGACTTGCAGACCAAGTCTACTAAAGCAGCCTTGATCCCGGACGGCCTTCAACACCCTAAATTTACACCTCGTAGGGCACATAGGGCAGGTTACATGCTGTGTAATAAAGAAGCTGTCCGCCTTTTCACCGAACGTGCCGCTTACAGACGCGTCGGGCACTCTCTTTCGGTCCATGCCCTCTTTGCAGAGCAAACTGCACATCTTCTCCGCTTGCGGGTTCTCCAGGAGCTAGAGCTTCTAGCAGATAAGATGGAGTCGCTTCTTGGCAAACCGCGCGCCGTTTATAGCAGCAAGATTATCCGGCGTCTTACACTGCGAGAATGGAAATCCTTCAAAGAAACTAGTGTTATACCATTTCCAGATGCAGTAGCCGTCCTAGTCGTGCCTCCACTGAATAAAGATCCAATCACTAAACAAAGGCCTGAAGGATCGATGTCTGCTGCACCGCTCGTCCAACACGAACGGCCCACCTCACTTTCGCCACCTCTACCTCTGTCCACACTTCACGCAACAACCTCACTTGAGATCATGAATGACAATACCGTCCCACAAGCACGTGTACCGTATTACAACGGGATTTCACTGTTCCCCGCGCGTGAACAGCGCGCAGCGCTTCATGCCCTTCTACTCCGCCTATTGACGATCGAAAGAAAGGCCCGGCATCGAGTTTCACTTTCTCCTGAAAAAACAGAAGCCACTGAGAAGGACGACACTAGTTATAAACCTAGCCATGCGTTTCTCCTGTGTTCGAATGCAGAGATTATCAGGAGGGCGGATGTAGCTGCTGTTGCTATAGCTCTGTGGAGGGTGAGGATGTTTGAAGGCGGTGGTTGGGATGATGAGGATAATAAGGAGTGGGTCAAGACTTTGGAAAGCTGATGGGATGCTGCCAATGGATAGTCTTCCCATGTTTAGTTCATTTGTATCACTATGACCCATATTGCGAATACATCTACTTCTTAGCCAGTTGGTGTCATACCAGGGTATATACATCACTGGGAGTGTTACAAAACACTTTGATTATCATGGGGTCATAATACAGCCTTGCTCTTACGCTTCAACAGCCATCGGCACCACACCGGTCTCACCAGAAAATTTCTTGAACCCTACTGGTGCGCCGATTACCTCATGTCCTTCCCAGAACTTGGGCAGCTCGTTCCCTGGGACAAATAATCTCTCCACCCCATCCTCAGTGATCACGCACATCCGTACGACGCCTCCTGACGATCCATCGCGCGACATCGCCAGTGCCAGTGCTATCAAATTATCATAAACGTGCACTGAACATAACGAATGCATGGGGAACGAACTGTTCTTCACAAAGTTGACCGTCTCATCTCGTCCCCACCCTTCTTTATATGTAGCATCGCAGTATCCATACACATAGGTCGACCCAGAACCTGTACAGTACCCATTGGAAAAAAAAAACCATCGACCAAAGATGGAACATACCGCCGATCGCCCAGGGCTGTCGGAAGAGACCACCACCGAGCGGAATATTATACACACTGGGCCCTACATCCTTGTCCCACCCAGCAACGATGATTCCGGCACTTAGTGCATCCTTATTTTCGTAGCACAGTTTTTGGAAGATGGCTGCGGCAGTGTGGACCGAGGGAGGTCCGCCTGATACTTGACTATATTTCAAAAAGGCGAACTGGTCCATCATGGCAATAGTGAGAATGGTGAAGGTATTCACCTGTACATCTGTAGGGAATAGTGGACGATGTCAGCGACAGCTTGTGTGTCCGCTGCTGAGCCTGAGCGACAACAATAGATGCGGTCGTGGACGTGGGTTAGTTTATCAGTGACTCGATTGGCCTATGAGCTGGTTCAGAAGTTATCTTCAACCTTGAGATAGAGTAGATTCGTACGATGTAGCTTCCGGTCGTCGTACGACTGTCTGCGCCGATGACGACGCCACCGTCGAACTGAACGGCCATGATAGATGTCTACGCAACGTCGTCAACAAGCTCCTTTGAAAATAAAATATTGCACAACACGTACGCCGAGGTTAACCTCCCCCGACTTGAGCTGTTGAAAGTCGATATGATCCATGATACGCTGCGAATGTACGAGTGAAAGTCAAGTATTGGGAGTTTGCAGCGTCCCAATTTGGAAATGGAGCTGACGCGTCGGACCACGCGTCGCCTACCTGCGACTCACAATCTCGTTTTCGCTACTTTTCTACGATGGCGCCGCAGCTGAAAGCTCTTTATGACGATTTACAACGATCCTTCAATTCCCGTCCATCTGACCTGAAGAAATGCGGGACTCTTCTGTCTCAGCTCAAGGTTAGGCTATCCTGATACCAGTGCTTATCCTTAATTCACTTATAATGTGTTCTAGATGGGACTCATCCAAGCGGGTCTGCTCGTACCTCAAGGCGATCATCACTTAGACGATCTTATTGTTGCTCGTGCGTAGCTGCCTCCAATACGGTGCACACGACGTTCAAACTTGCTCATTTGGATGACCAGGTGACATACTTGAGATCGGCGCATTCTGGAGCATTAGGACGCAGGACGTACCGTCGTTTGACAGATACTTCTCTCAACTACAAACGTTCTACACAGATTACAGGTGCGACATCACCCTACTTGATATCCATAACTCCCAACCTAAACCTGTAATAAACAGTTCCGTCCTTCCCCCATCCAAACGCGAATACCCAATCCGTGGGCTGAATCTTATCCGACTCCTTACACAGAACAGGATAGCAGACTTTCATACCACTCTAGAGAGTCTTCCCCTACCGGCAGATGCCATTGCGGATAACCCATATATCAGCCATCCGGTCAATCTGGAGCGCTGGTTGATGGAAGGGAGCTACAGTAAAGTGTGGAATGCGCGCGAGGAAGCCCCGGCAGAGGAGTACAAGTTCTTCGTGGATAGCTTGATGGGAACCATCCGGTGAGGTTTTTCATTCGGATGCCATAGGGGGAGAAATTGTTGGCTTACCCTTGTTCTAGGAATGAGATTGCGAGTTGCGAAGAGACGGCGTATGAGAGCCTGCCGTTGAAGGACGCGGCTACGCTTCTATTTTTCACGTCGCAATCCGAGCTCTTGACATTTGCACAGCAGGTCCGTGATTATTTTTAAAATTGTAAATTCCCCTGGACTATAAAGTTGACTACAGCGCGGGTGGCAAGTGAACCTCACGGCATCTACAATTACTTTCGCACGGAAAGGCGAGGAAAAGATGGAAATACCAAAGCAGAAACTCATTGCGGCTTCTTTAGCCTATGCTCGGGAACTAGAACAAATTGTATAGATCATAAATTTACACAGAGTTCACCCTGACAGAAAAAAAACGATCATTATTAATATGTAGTACATATCGACTATTCGAATGTCTCGAGAGCTGCTTTGGCCTTCGTCTCAGCTTCCTCCATCAAGTCTTTGGGTACTGGAAGATGTAATCCTTTCGTTTCGTCCCCGATCCATGACATTTCCAGCTCGAAATCCTTTTCTTTGGCGTCGTCATGCACGAGATATATGCTTTTGTGTCATGATATCGGTAAGATGCGACGCGAGTTATTCGAAAAGATACGCACATACGGGCAGCCTCGATGGCTGCTTCCCGTGCTGTTAGTTCTGAGAGTTTGAGTTTCTCGAGCTCTGTCTTGGCGAGTTGACGTCCTTTGCCGACTGCAGCACCATTGTATCCCTGCACATGTACCATCAGGAGTATTCTGAAGAACAAAAAGGAAACCAACATAATAAACACCACTCGGTTCCACTACGAAGAGAGCTGGACCATCCTTATCTACAGCACCGAGTATAGTACTGATACCGAAAGGCCGAACGGAGGAGTAGAGGGTATAAGCTTGAACGTATTGGCCTAGACGATCGGCAACGGCCTGCTCAATTGTTAGCTTGACAAATATGCGCGGATAGATACGCCAGAGCGAACCTTTAATGGTGGGGGGGAATGATAGTTTTCACGGTAATTAGATGCTTCGGTGCGAGCTCGATTTGACAGATGTCGGCCGTCCGCAAGCAGCCCTGCTGTTGCCTGATACATTTGTCAATATAGTAGAACATGAGTCTTGTGGGAGACGAACCAGCCCGATATGTCGATCCACCGTCTGAATTCTTCGATTTGCACCTGGCACTAGCAGTTTCGAGTGCACGACTTTCTCCACAGCCAATACCACGCCGTCCTTTACTCGGAGACCTATGGCTGTCCTATTACAAAGTTCAGTGAGGGCATCAAGGGGACATTGTACCGATACTCACCCAGAGTTTTCTACCGCTTTGTTAGCGTATTCGATCTACAGCTAGTTGTGAGTAATGTAAACCTGGTCTAGTAAGATGATCTGACTTGAAAGATGCGGCCATCTGGGGAGTATGTGCTCGCTGAAAGATCGTAGCCTGTTCCAATGGAGGTCATGATGGGCTTGATTAATGGATGTTGAGGTTATCAGCGGTGAACTTGAAGCTTGAAGGACGCGCAAGCTTGAACGCGTCAGTCCGACCGTGGGAACGGTTTGATCAGTCACGGTCGCGTCGAACTTGCACACACTGAACCCCTCGAAATGGACGGCGACGAAGACTGGAGCAAAGTTTTCCACGATCACCCCATATTCTCCCTACCAAAGTCGCTTAAAGGCTCCATTTCGCAGTCAGAGACTTCACTGGAACTCTCTACGAATACTCTTCCCAGGTTCACACATGTCGATCCTGCAGAAGATGGCCCGACGCCTTCGGGAAGACGGCAAGTTATGGTCCTGAAGGATGCTGATCTGATTGTTGCTGCTGGAAAGGAGATTAGGATCACCTCTTTGGGGGACACAAAGCTAAGTCGGAGTGCTAGACAAACGTACAAGGTAGCTAATTGTTCATTTTTGTACCCGTATAACTGAGCGTTTCACAGACCCTGCATACACCCAATGTTCAATTTGAAATTCACCAAATTTCCTTGAATCCGAGTGGAAAGCTGCTTGCCGTAGCCGGTGCATTCCAAGTGGCAGTTGTTGTTTTGCCTCGTTCAGGTCTTACGCGACTTGTACCAGATACTGTAGATTGCAAGTATGCATTCCATCATAACGATAAGTTTCTTTGATCTTACTGCATTGCGTGGTGCAGATCAGTCCAAGTAGGACAGTTCTACCATGCATCAAACGCTGCTGCGCCCATAGCTAAAATAGAGTGGCATCCTTGGGGTGAGGCGGGTTCTACTTTGATGGTTATGACTGTAGATGGAAAACTGCGGTATGATTTCTCACTGACTTTGTCCTTATGTTTCTCACTGTTTCACAGAGAGTACGACATATCTGTGGATCCTGAGGAACCACAGCAAGTACTGCTGTTCGTCCCCGAAAAGAAGTCCAAATCGTACGTGGCCGAGGACTCATCCGAGCGTGAAGTTGCATCTTTTGTGCTTGGAAAAGGCAGGGCAGATTGGGGACCCCTTACCATCTACGCGGTCATGAAATCTGGCGACGTCTACTCAATATGCCCTTACATGCCCAGAAACGCGTAATATTTCTCCACCATAGTCAAAACACCTTTCTCATCCATGAATTTGTCTAGATCCATACCATCTTCATACGTGCACTCTCTTGAGTGCTTTATTTCAGCTAAACAGGAATTTCTTGCTCAAGGCACATCAGATGCTGCTAACCTCTCAACAATCTACGACTACCAACGAAAATATGTCAATGCTCTCATAAAACAACTACCTCCGGGCACTGTTTTCCCTGCTGCTTCTCGGTCCCTGCTCATGCACCCTCCGACAACAATCAAATCGTCACCTGCGCGACAGGGTCCATTCCTACTACAGCCTTCTCCGAGAACATTGGAAGGCAGTGAAGGAGGGGACGCGACCGATATTACATATCTTGCTTTTGGCGCTGATGACGAGGAGAATGAGGGTGAAGGCGGAGAGACAGAACACCTAGGGGTAGTAATGATCGTGTTCCAGGATGGAAAAGTTGATGTCTGTTTAGACGTTGAAAAGGTCGAGGCTAGATGGGAGAGCCGACAGGTGTGTTATACCTCATCTGTGCACTTGGGTTCAAATTGCTCACAGTGTATAGTGTCCAAGCCGTGACCTGCCAATGCTTGCGGTATACGAGACCATCGATCTTGGACTCGTATCGACGCTTGCACAAATATCGGCCCCGCCTGGTGACCTACCCCTTGATCTTATTCAAGGAAATCATCCCGTTTTCCTCACAGACCCGATACATGACGATACAGTCTATGTATACCACGCTTTCGGAGTACATACCCTCGATATTGGACCTGTCTTGCAGAGTCTTGCCATTGCCCTTCGAGCCGAGGACGATGCATCCCTTGATGCACGAGTCCAAAATTCTGCTGGAACTGCTGTGCACCCTGTCTTGTCAACTTTCTCGGTTGAACGAAGGTTTATTTCCATGCTTTTTTTGAGTGCAAACTATCGGCGAGACTGATATCGTTCCTTTGACAGATGTTCCAATCCAGTCGTGGCAATTACCATCCCCAATGACGTGTATTTATCATACAGCATTTTTATCCTTACTTCGGTCATGAGGATTACCTCTTTCCCTCTAAACCTCCGATCGGAATCTCCTCGCGCGCAGCCCAAGCTGCTTTCTCCTGAGAAGGGCAACAACGAGCAAGCGAGGATGAAAAGCAAATGGTTAACGGCTGATGGGCCATCAGGTCATGTATCCCTTTTAGAGACTGAGCCATACAAACCACCGCCTGCTTTGTCTCGACCTTCTGGTTTACCTTCTAACCCTCGGCTGTCTCTCCCACCGTCAAGTTCCGGCCCAATGAACGCTGACTTCAAGTTGACACCCGACACGTTAAGGTACATCGGGAAAACTGTAGCAGAAATCAGTTCCCAAATCCACGACATTCAATTGGCCTATCGGGTGACAGAGACGCGAACGATGCTGCAGAGGCAAGAGCTAGCAAGGGTGTCTGCGAAGTGTCGCGAAATGCAGGCTACAGTTGAGCGGCTGAAAGGTCCTGGTCGCGTCGCTAGCGAGGCACGCTGGGGAAAGATACAGGATGACCAGAAGGCTATATTACGGAGACTAGACAGGATACTGCAAGGGATGATGGAGAAGGCTTCTCCTGAGCTGAGCGAACATGAAACTAAATGGTTCGAAGAGCTGAAGCGAATGAAAGAGGAGATATCCGGTTCGGGGAGATATGACGAGGGGTCTTTGGTCGCCCGGACAAGACTGGTATGCCTTATCCTTTTGGTCAACTGAATTATTGTGCTAAACGAACCTTTAGCTGGAGAGAGAGTATGTACGTTTGATGCCCAGTCTACATGCGCTGCTGGACAAGGAGAAACATCGAAAGAATAGACTTGCTGAGAGTACGCAGGGATTGGGCTTTTCACAAGCATTTGAATTTGGAGAGCGGTCAAACCTCGAGTGCGTCAAACGTAGCGCTGTGTCTTCTGAATACTTACATTTCAGATAGGCGGATCCGGATAGCTAACGTGGAGAAGGAAGTAACCGAATTAGCAGCAAAACTGGAAATATCATTAAGTCGACCAACTTCAGGACAGTGAAATTTGGCCTTCGTCCACCCACTTTCATTGGCTATAGCAGTCCTCAAAGGCTCGGATTAGTTCTGCACACCAGGCAAACGTCAATTTATGTACAATTTGATATCCGCCTAGGAGAGCTTGGGGCATGCTATTCCTATGGATTCCGGCACAAAGAGTCTACCGAATAGCCATGTCCTTGCTTGATCTTGCCATAAAAATATACAGATACATTTATACACTATTGACGATTCGACGCACCGTGGACAATCGACCAGGATCCTCAGACATGCATAGGGAAAGCCTAAAGGTTCACTTCCTCAACTATGAACTAATTTGAAGGTGAGTGTGTACACATTGCATATTTAGTAAGTATCGTCATCATCGTCCTATGCCAAGCCTAGGCCTTCTGGCATACATTTGAGTACGAGTGATTAGTCGTGTGTGTCAGTTCATAAATGGATCTACAGGAAATACCAAGTCAAGATATCTTTTCTTTCGCCAGGATGTGGAATTGTCTTCCTTGGTGAATAGGGATGAAAACATCCTTGAATCTCCTGAAGTCTTCGACCCTGGGGGATGCATCATTATCAGAAGTAGGGAAAGAGTCAAGCTGCAAACATACGTCGTATTGTGTACTTCCATATCCAATCTTCTGAATATATTGCCAAAAATGAGATACAACTCGCACCAGGCGAGGCTGAAAATAGTCAGTTGACAAAAATGGAAAATAGACGGGGACGACGACAAACTTAATACCCAGACACATCCTTGGTCCCTTTGAGAAGGGAACCAGATATTTTTCCAAGTCTCCCGAGTTTGGCTGCATCCAGCGTTCGGGAGAAAATGTAAGAGGGTCGGGGAAAACATTGTGATCGTTGTGAAGGCATACGGCGCTGACTCCGACGACGGTCTAGTAAGATATTTGTGAACACAGAACGAACGGTTATTATGATCGTACAGACCCCAACCGGGACGTTGTATCCTGCAATCACTGCATCAGCTGGTCCAACGGTTCGGGGCAAAGGTGTCACTGCGCCATGAGACATCCTAAGAGATTCCTTGATAACTGCGGTCTGAAAGTTTAAGTGGATAGTCACAATTCCTGTCAGGAGATAATAATTATCCCTACCAAGTACGGCAGCTTCTCCAAGACAGTATATTTAGTTCGCGTATCCGAGTCTGGCCAGACCTTCTGTAACTCGTCGAAAAGTCTCGAGTGTATATCTGGGTCATTGAGGATGTAAAACGTTCCGATGGTACAGGTATTGCCTACAGTATCACTTCCGGCTTGCAGAAGAGAAAGAGCTTCCTCGAAGAGATCGCGTTGAGAACTGACCGGAGAAACGTCTTTGCCTACGCGTGCACGCAGAAGACGGTGGTAGACGGTCCAATTCTCTGTACTCTCGAAGAAATTTTGATCGTTTAAAATCCGGTGAACCTGATTAGCAATCGTGTCTCGTAGCTGAAAAAACGCGAGGAACTGCGAATTAAAAAGGGCCACGAGTTTCTCAGGGAGTGCCGCCACCAGTGGAATGAGAAATGGGAGGAATTTGATCAGCCAAAAGAATGAGATTGTACTTTGGATAGTGATAAGAAGAGGGTCATAGAAGTCTTCAGCATCCAGGGATTTGTTGCACCTTCCAAAGCAATAGGTTGTGATAACATCCATGGATGTGCAGCGAAATGCGAGAAACATGTTGGCAGGCTGTCGCTCATGGCGCTCCGCCAGACGGTGTATCAGTTTACTGACCTGCGGAACTGTTCAATATAATTACAGGCGTGAAGCGCGAAGAAAAAAACAAACTGTTTCCTGAATGATGGGTTCGATATTCAAGATAGAACGCCGAGAGAAAAGGTTATTCAATATGTTCCTTCGTGCTTTAGAATCCACCGGATTGATTGCCCCAAATGTCGAGAGGTCTACACCAAAGGAGTAGTAAAATTTGGGTTCTTTCATGAATCGCGATCCAACCGAATAAATATCTGCATAAGCTGAATAGTGGTTAAAATGGAGCTGGCTGCAGGGTCAGTAAATATACAGACAAAACAGTTACTATAGTCATCTACTTCGTTAGGTGCAATCCTGATTACGGGACCTAGATAAGGATTTAATACTGATCAGTTCGCGGAAGTATGTGGCGCACCATAAATTGCATGGAGCTCCATGAGATGCTGAAGGAGTTCCCCTCCTTTGAAGACTTCGTAATAATTCTTGTACAATGAGGTGATAGCGGCTAACTTGGGACCAGGAAAGTCCCGAAGCCGGTGCAAATATAAGCGTCGCACTATCGTCAGACAGAGAACGACAACGCCGAACACAAAACCATAGATACTGTAGGAGGCAAGCTGAGGCATGAGAGGATGGGACAAAATTCATCGCACAAATTCTAGATAAGCACACCTCCATGAGGACTTCCTATGATATCCGTGGACATTAGCAGATGGATCGTTATATGTTTGACCGTGGCACTGCAGAGCCGGTAGCACAATTGATGAATGCAAGACGATACCTTAAGAACCTGGGCGAAGTTGTTAAAATGAAGCCGGCCAAAAGCTTCCTGGTGTACCTGATTCAAGGAATGCGTAGGAATGCATGTGCCTGACATGCGGCCGATAAGAGGTGTTATTTTGACAGCCCAAAGTACGGAAGAGCACATGCACGTAACGGCCATGGTACAAGGTATGATATTTTCAGGTCCAGGACTCCAGGAGGTTAAAATGGACATGCTCAGCCCCGTAGCTGTGTGTTATTTATCGTCAACCTCCAAATATGCAGGCAGCTATCGACTTTGGAGCAATAGTACGAGCGGAACGAGCTGTTATTCTCTGATCAGGGTTGACTGAAGAGAAGAATGTACTCAGCTTCGAGGGAACAACCGGCCACCGGATGACACCCATTTACTTCCTGATGGTATACCTAATTCGAGAAACAGTGAAGAATCACAAGGTTCGCGGAAATGCATGAGCGGGGATCGTCGCTTGATGATAGGTGCCAGGTACCAGAGGAAGGGTCGTCCGGGCTCTTGGACTGGCGCGCGGGCACAACTTCTGCTGGAACTTCTAAGAGCTCGAGCAAACGGGGACATAGTTCGTAAACTATGAAAGGGGAAACCAGTAGCTATAATAAAGACCCATTCGGAATTGCTGCAGTTGCACTGATGTCACGATTGAGCGAGAATAGCTTCATAGAGCAATACACGACCATGCCTAGCAACGTGTCTGCAGCAGTGTTGTTTGTGTATATACGAAGCTCGAGACATTCAGGGTACTAGAAACAGAAATAAAGGACGTGCGGACATGTACGACCGGAAGCCTCGGACGTAAAGAAGCAATAACAGATATCCTAGCCTCGGGCCAGGGATTACATCTTGTACCAGGCCTAGAGTGACACATCAACACCGTTGAAAAGATTCAAAGAACTTGCGTGACCCAACCTCGTGGTCGACAGCGACTCTGAGTATGATAAGTCCTTGTAGTCGGGAAGCACCATGGCACGGCGAAATTATCAGTCTATGACCTCGTATGCAGGTGCAATCCGTTTTCATAGCAACCCTTTGTGCCTCAAGGCGGCGCTCCCAAGATGTCGCAGTGGAAATGAAACGAAATGACTGCTTCCGTCTGCAGAGGGTATAAACGCCCGTTTCGGTCGTGCTTGTTGAAGGAAAAATAAATATTGCAAAAAAGTTGGTTAATAATATAATTCACGAAACTGCACTGATACGATGGGTAGTTCTTACAATCACATAGTTGCACGATTATACATCCTCTATAGTAAATTCAATCCAAGCTCACTTCTCTGCAAGTAGGTATGTGTCAACAGACTGTCCACGTTACATGGAACCATACTTACTCAGACCCATTTTCAGCCACTTCGGTATTTTCTTCTGTCCGTCCTTTGATACCATCGAGGCTGAGGCTGAGGTTGTTTGGTGTTCAGAGGGTGCTGAAACATCATGTTGCGGGGGTGCAGGAAGATCGATCGCTTGGGAAAGGACAGAAGAAACGAGTGGAGCAGGCATATTAGACCCTAAAACAGCGTTAATACACGAATTACTTCTCAAGAAGAGCATACCATTGAGCGCCTCGTCTTCAAATCTCAAAAGCAAGATGGACGATGGGGCTAGCTGCAGTTCCGCAAGATTGAGATCCCTCACTTTGGGGTCTGAAACTTTCAAGTCGCGTTTCGGGGGTGTTTGATCTTTGGAAGATAAGGATATCGAACAAATACATATAGCAAACCAAAAAGGACACACAGAGAATAAACTTGATTGGTTTAACGTCATCCCTCAAACATCCCCTCACGAAAGCGTACACGGACCGTATCTTGTCCGTGGACTGAAAGACACGTTCTAGTTGAGTGCGATCTGTGAACCTTACCCGTATAGTGGTCTGCAGTAGATAATTTGAGACCATTCAAACATTGACCGACATGTACAACTTACAGCGGGCCATCTATCCAGCTTGGCCTTCTCATTGGCCTCCCGTATTGCACGTAATTGCAACGGGGCATTCACGAGTGCCTGAGTTCGTGCTGATAGTGTGTGCTGAGCGGCCTTGAGATCTGACGCTGTTGGCACAAAATATTCATCCGGTAAATCCACTGATAGTACGACAAGGTTATTGATGTTGTGGAACAGACTGATGACTGTCATAAACGCACTCACGCGCAGGAGCTGCGGACGCTACATTCGGAGGCCTAAAAACTTTGTAAGTGGGCTGCGCTTCTGCAGAGCTCTCAGGGTTCAGTTCCTTTGAGGGCTGTTCAGGACTTGAAGATGAAGCGCCAGACATTTCCATAGGACGGCGTCAACAAGCAATTGCAAACTAATGATTATGATCTTAGGTAGTATACTTGGGGTAGGACAGAGTTCGCCTCACGTCCTACGAACTCGATACAAAACTTATATATTGTGCTGTAGAACGGAAATCAGCACAGGATTCAGCTGAAGAACAAGATAGAAAATCAGGAAAAGAATGTTTGTCTCATTCCGTCAGCTCAGGATGCACTGGCGGGTGATCCCTTGATGAAGCAGACGAAAATCGAACGCAAATTACAAAAATAACATCATCATATAGGATAGGGAAGATAACTCACCAAATTCCGAGCGAACCGATATGTGAGTGTCAAAATTTGGCGAGATCCAAGCAAACATTTATACTATACAGCGCCATAGTATTTATGTATATTTGTTATGTTCCAGTGGCTACCAACGGAAGCAATACCACCTTGGGCGATCGAGAAGGCTCTGGAAGTTGACTGGGACGCGCCAAAAATCTATACTTTTCGACTTTGAAAATGCCCCATCAACACGACAATAGTTGTGGCCATGAAAGTCATGACCATGACCATGACCATGATACGTCTGACCTAGGGCCCCAAGACAACTTGTATATTCACATCGATCGCTCCAATGTTATTGCGCTCAATACCGTTCAAGATGGTTCTGTGGTCATAAAACCATGGCATAAACGATTGGATGAAACCGAGGTCAGTTAATTATATGGCTCATCATTTTACTTCTTACGAAGCATTCGACAGTCACTGGAGTCCGATGCAGATGACCAGATGTAAGCGCATCCAGAATATGTCATTCAGCTGATTTTATTTCTGCATGGCTTTCCTGACTAGCATTATACGTGTACCTTTTACGGGCTCCGTAAGATTACGGTCTCTTCTCCTGAAAACCGGACCAGGAGATCAGACACCTTCAAAAGTTGCTCTGGTAAACATGATCTCAGAGAAGCGATTGAGACTCTGATAGTAGTACTGGAACGTGCAGTATGCCAATGAAGCTAGTCTCGATTTTGAAGACGTTGCCGATAAACATCCGACCCAGGAATTCGACGTAGCCCAAGGACGGGAAGTAGGCGAATATGCTGTGAAGTATGTCTTTAAATCCAAGGTCATCGATGAGCAACTAATCTGCATTCTTCATAGAACGAACAAATTCTCCAACGTTTCCTCCATCACATTATTCTTCCCAGCTTCACAAGGCGCAGAAGCTACTCAGGTTTACTATATCGGTTTTTTAGGGCACTGGACGGAAGTAGGTTTCGTCATTCGTGTACCAAAAGCGATGAGTCTGATTGACGGTCCTTGTAGCGCAAGAACAATCCGGTCATCACAGTCTATGAAACGCAGGCAAATATTGCAGATCACCCGAAGATCCAAGGCATAGATGGGGCTTTTAATACCCCTCGAACCTGACTGCATTTCAATGAGCTCTCACTAATTTTGAAAATTCTGAGTATGTAATAAATAGATCGATAGGTCTGTAAATACATTTCCTAATCATGAGTATCATGCACGAGTGTTCATGTACTACCCATGTTCGAGACCTCTAACACGGGCGCTCATACCATTTCCCGACCGGCCTTCAACGCTGCTCTGTCGCCTATGTCTAGGACTACCACTTCCTTGGAGGTGATCCACAAACAGACTCATGGTCCTTCTCCTGCTAGTAGAGTCGGATGTGAACAGATCCCGATCTCTTCCTGTATCTCGAAACTGAGCAGGGACCTCTCGAGGAGGTGTATGTACCAACAGAAGGTGCTGGTAAACGTCTCTAGTGACTTGGTCTTGTTTGATCGAATTAAATCACTAACCTGCGCAGGGGATAAACCGATGAGGTTGAGACTGTGTTGAGGCAAATCCTTTGCGCTGCTGGGAAGAATAAGCGTAGCCCGTCTCCGGCTACCTCCTATATTTCCCTGGCCAAGGATAGATTCAGATGCAGGGGAGCGACCGTCTCCCTGCTCAAGTCCTTCCTCGTCATCACCGACTGATGAGGATGGCGCCCATGCAACGATAAACACGCCCAGAAACGTGGTAGCACATCCATAGAGGAAGGTGACAATCTCATGGAAGCTTGCTCTCCTGAAATCTCCATATAAAACTGCAGATCCAATGATAGCCGAGAGCGTAAACAAAACGAATTGCACGGGGATAACGACCTGATGTGAAGTCTAGAGTGTAAATGGGACAGAAGCATGTCTACGTACTTTGCCATCAAATTGCATCAATGCTCGGTTGAGATATCTGATTTGACCTACTCCAGTGAAAGCAAGTACCTATCCTGAGCTCAGTGCCAAAGAAGCAAGACCTTAGTGAAAAATATACCGCGAGCACAGGATATGTAATCCACTTTGTGAACATATCGATCCACTGCATTGTTAGTAACGTTGAGATCGCTTTGGTCGACAAGACAGTAAAGCCACCTAATTAAGAGATGTTCAGAAGCAGATCTGAACAAACACAAGCGAATGACTGCCAACCAAAAAGAGCGCATATCCCAACATCTACGAAAACCCATCGTTTTCCGATGCTTGTGTGTGAGAGGATGGCCAAAATGATTGCTCCTCCAGCATAGACACAAGAAAAAATGATAAATGGTGTCTGACAAATCGCCCGAACGAGTGCATCTGGATCGAGTCGGACGTCGGAGGCGTTTGAAGCAAGGACAACAGTCACAGCTCCAACAATAGCAATAATAATCCCGAGAAGATCACGCTTTGTATAAATTAAGACTTGGCTGCAGTATGAGTCGCGCTCTGTACCTTACGAAAATGTTCTCCAAGCATGAGAGGCGCGAAGACGCAGTTCGCAATGAGGGCAAACTGTGGAGACATGAGTAACACCAATAAAGATGATCAACCATGTCACCGTTCCCAGAGGGGCAACGACAGATGCCGGAGCCCACGCGTAAGATATGAAGTTGCCCATTTCGCCGATGTTCATGAGCAAGAAGCCCAACCACCTAAAGATCACGCGTGAAGTGAAACCGTTGTTAGGATGTGATACGTACCACAACTTCGACCTGAGATATTCAGTCTCATTGCCCTCCTCCGTCAAATCTACCTTGGCTGTTTTTCTGGAAGATGATTTCTGTCTACGTCCCTGTTGGTCATTCAGGACAGATTCCTCAGTCACGGCATCAACGGGTATTGGCGATATGACTTGTGATTGTATGTCTTCATCTGCACCAGAAGGGAGGGTTCGAGATTCCAAATCGGAAGTCAAGCGTGAATTATGTTGCTCATGCCATGTAGCTCCGTAGTCCGATGAGGGTGACGAGGGGTTGGGGATAGAGAACAGCGCCTGAGTCTCTGTGGAATCGTAGTGCCTGCTTTCTTCCGGATGCCTTAGTAGGTCGTCTTCATCGTTCTCATCCAGACTTCGCCCCGCTGCGCGCCTGTGTTCGCGACTTCGAGTGAATGAGCTACCGTGGTTGGCTTTGCCGTTCTTCCGGGACGGCTTTTGGTGAGCTAAGGTCCTTGCCTCAATGCGTTTGTGTGCTAGTTTCTGTAGATTAAGAGCAAGAGATATAAGAACATTTCCGGTGATGGCGACTACTATCCCAATAATCATCGGCGTCGTGAGTTTCGGAGAATCGTCTATTCCATCCAGTTGTTCCTGTGTCATGGGCGCTAACAGGAGGTCTTGAGCTTGAGGGAGTGTAGGAAGCATCCCCGCCACCTGTTAACTGGCAGGCAGCTCTGAGTCTTGGGCAGCAGGCCCTTTCGTCTGTAGGATGAAAACCAGTTTCTGAAGACACGTGATGAGTACGCGTCTAGGATACCGTGACGACGTGGCGCTGGATTGACATTGACCTCAACATGCGTGCTCGCCATACCTCTCACCCTCTACCAGCTTTTCCTGTCTTTTCATCCTCGTTCCTATCTTCCAACACACTCGTACTTGGTGGCGGAGGCGGGGCCTCAAGGACTGGCATAAAAAATAAACTTGTGGGTTCTCGTTGTATGATGCACTGATGCGCTATTTCTAACAGAAGCTCCAGAGATTATATGACGTCGGTGATGACAGGTCTCTTCAACTTCTGGATGAGCTGGAGCTGGAGAATGGCGAAGACGCCCCTATGAGCATCACTACACACCCTAAGGTTCGAGCACAGAACTTGGTTCCACACACAGAACTAAAGACGTATACAGACGAGTTCCATTGTTTGCGGTGTGAACAGTACACTGGAGAAAATTGAACAGGGTCACAACGAAAACTGCCGTGTTTTTAGTGCCAAGGATCAGAAGTGTGTTGTTAATCACTCTCATCTTTGTTCTCTACAATGTTCACGCGTCTTCTGTAAAGGCTGGAATTGTTAAATACTAGAGGGACAATCCCTTCGGACGACATCGAAGATTACCAGGTTCTTCCGGTTTTCATTTCTCATAAGCGTTTTGCTGATTGAGACCCAGAAAGTCACTGTACTGTCTCCAGATGGGTCTATATTAGCAGTTGCCAGCAGTCATGATGTATGCAAGTCCATTTTCGGTATTTTTTGGTGCCAAGACTGTTCATTTAGTTTTCACTCCTGTCATTTCCATCCTTGACCCCGATTGCGGAGCCTATACACCTGGAAAAAGAAATTTATGGTGCTACATTCTCAGAAACAACGGTGAAGACTGTGTTTAACATCCACGTTCAAATTCTCATATGACTTAGCTTGTTGTGGCGACCACCGCCAACCTGCTAGTTTATGCATTGCCGACCACCACCACAGGTAGTCCAACTCCATCACCAAAGGGGAAAGGCAAAGGGAAGGCAAAGAAAGGGAAATCGATGACTCAGAAGGCCTCTATGAAACCTGAACTAATACAAACAATCGACCTTCCCTCTAACTTAGGGACCGCAGTAGGAGGCACGTTTCGCGCAGTGAAGTAAAATATTTAAGTCGACCTAGGCTCACATTGATAGCTGACGAACGTATCCAACAGATACCACCCTCTGGACAGTAAAATCGTGTATACAGTGATCAATACCTCACCACCGCGGTCACGCAAGTCCAACGCCACTCCGCGCCAAGCTTTTGTGTGCAAGTGGAACACTGTGACAGATACCTGGACAGTCGAGAAATCGAGAAAAGTGGGTGATCGACAAATAACATGCTTCGACGTCAGGTAACTTGGCGTCGTTTCACACCATGTCCCACATTTTGATAAAGGTACACAGCGATGACGGAAGGCTTTTGGGATTTGGGTCATCTGATTTAAGTATTGGACTTATGGATGCACATAGTCTCACTGTAAGATCACGTCTCTCTTTAGAATATAATTGCTCATGCCTTGTTCAGCCGCTTGTAACAATCCTCAAGGCACATGAGTTCCCTATGACTACGATCACGTTCAACCCAACGTCATCGCTGCTTGTGTCTGGCAGCGCAGATCATTCCATCCGAATTGTCAGTGTACCCAAAACTGCAGGGGGATCATGTATGTTTATTGGCCTAGTTGTGAAAATAGATACTAATCTACTGGCAGCAGCTTGGGGGGTGATGCTCATCATCATTTTGACCTTGGTCATCGTCTTGCTAGCGTTCGCTGCACAACGGTATCTAACAGCTGGCAGGATTGTATGATTCGTGATTTGATGATATTGCTAAATAATTTATCTTCTCTACACGTACAATAATGCTATTACAAATGGCTGCCAGCAACATCATATTTTTTTAATCGTAATCTTCTTCTTCCACCAACATCCTTTCTGCACCATTCGAAATTTTGCCTTCCACACTACCTGACGCTGCCTGCACTTCTTCCATAGCATCGCTCTCCTCTTCTTCGTCATCTCCACCAGCAAATAGTCCTTCATCTTCCTCTGCCACATCACTCCCTTCGTATGGAATTTGGCTAGGACCAGCAGAGCCAATCATATGAATGTCGGCTGGGGTCGCTATAGCACTAATCGGGAATGGTGCATCCTCCCTGACCACATCGACAGCCATAGTAGTAGAGGATGTTCCACTGCCCGTAACAGAAGGCTGAGTTATTGCAGCAGGCTCCATGTCTTCATCCTCGTCCTCTTCCTCTGACTCGGATTCTTCGATTTCCTCGATTTCTTCGTCGTAAAGCTTGACACCTGGGGGTGGTTTGTGTGGAACAAGGTCAAAGTTGATAGATGTAAGGCATTCAGATGTTGGCGGCATGCGAACTCCGAACACTTCTGGCACTGCGGGAAGTGGTGTTGCGTTTACCTGCGTAGCTAAGGAAAGAATGTACTATGTTCCAAGGTAAGTCGGTTGCAGCGTTTGCTTCAAACACGTAAAGCACGCACCTCCTTTGGAACACGTCCACCAAACTCCCAACCGACACGTGCTTGAACAGCTAGCACGACATCATCCATTTCTATTTTACCTGAACGACCTCCATGTTCTGCGTATACACTAGCATCGGAAAGCACCTGAGTTGTATACCGATGGGAGAATTCTAGTAATTGGTGAAGAACACCTGGTTGTGCATCCTGGACTGCAGGTGCTGATGAAAGGAGAAGTGCAATCGCGCGTGCAGTAGCAGGCAGAGTTTCAGCCGGACGTGACATCCTCGCGTTCAAGGCCTTGAACCTCGAGTCCGAGAACTCCGAAATTGAGCGGACATTGTACCCCGATGCCAGGAAAGTTCGCACTCCCCCGACGCCGGGAAGGTTCGCACTCCGCTCCGCTTGCGTGACAAAGCCGAGTTTATGCCGCTCTCACGAGTCTCAGTTTCTTCTTTGCTTTCACCACTGACAGAATGTTGCGCTCGGCTGTTTCAAGATCTGTTTTGGGTGCTGCTCGTCAAACTCTACCAAGGACGACACTACGACCTGTTATCGCTCGTGGATACCACGAGAATGTCATCTCACATTACGAAAAACCCAGAAATGTAAACATATTGGTGTTTTCTTTTAAGATGCCTCTTATCTGATAACGCCTCTTCTATTCTAATACAGGTTGGGTCACTTCCGAAGGGTGATTTTGATGTTGGTACAGGCCTCGTAGGAGCTCCTGCGTATGTCCCCACTAGCTGCTCTTCCTAGAGCTCACCTCATGTTCCATTCCATCTGTAGCTGCGGAGACGTCATGAAACTACAAATTCGTGTGAATGAACACGGCATTATCTCCGATGTGAAGTTCAAGACTTTCGGTTGCGGTAGTGCCATTGCATCCAGTTCGTATATGACAGAGCGTGTGAAGGGATTGTCGTTGGAAGAGGCAGGAAAAATCAAAAACACTGAGATTGCGAAGGAGCTATGTCTCCCTCCCGTAAAGTTGCACTGTTCGAGTGAGTCATCAACGTTCCACTCCCCTACCTTACCACTCACTCGTCTCCAGTGTTGGCTGAAGATGCCATCCGATCGGCTATCCGGGACTATCAGTCCAAGCGAAGTTCCATGGCAAATCCCAAGCAACAAGGCTTCATCGACGTGTCCCAGAGCACAACGACCGGGGAAACAGTAGCCACTGCTCATCCTGGGCAAGCATAGCTATTCAAAATTAGTTTATCTCGGACTTTTTGCCCCTATGTAGAGTTCTCTAATTACACACATATTGGCATAGTATCAGCCTTGTAACATGTTGTATTATTATTATCCATGCATACACATTCCATAGAGGAAGCAATTGCAACGGTCTTATGGATTACAGTATGGGTTACAGTTCAAGGTGTCAACATCTATGTTCCCTTCTGACCAATAAAGGAGAAATTTCCAGCAGCAAACCATCGTTCGTTTGCCTCCTTTACCCGTTGTGCAGCAGCAGCCCGGTTAGTTAACTCGAACCCTAAAAAAAGGTCAGAGCATGAACCTCTGAAAACAATGTTGGAGCCAGACCTTGGGCAGGTGTAACACTTAGTGAGGTTGCTGTACCAGAAGTTTGTGTTCCGCCGAGCTGGGCCGAACGTGTAATTGCTGCAGTTCGGAGCTTATTCGCCTTCGACATTTTGGCTATGATAACATGTGAGTTACAGAACTTCAGCAACGAAAAAAGCAAACCTCGAGTCTTTTCCTCTCCCAAGCCGGCTCTAACTTTACCGGTTCCAATCCCTATCATACCCAGTCCTTTCGTCTGGTCGAAGGCACCGACTTCCTGTTCGGCTTCGCCGAACGACATACGATTTTGAAGTTTCCGCAGCTCCGTCTGAGCGTAAGCCTCCTTGGCTTTCCGCGCGCTAAAATGACGTAAATTATGATAATGGACATTACAAATCATGACAAACCGTTTGCCTCCTCGGCGCTTTTTCGGACCGTCGTTTGGTATCGGCAACGCTTTGACGACTTTAGATGGAGGAGGCGCGGCAAGTCTGTCGATATGTTTTTCAATTTTGTCACGAAGACCTTCGCCATAGGTTCCTAATATGTCACACATCAGTCTCTTTCGTTTTCCAAATGCAACAATGCATATTCACCATCACGACGCTGGCGCTCCAAGTCCATGCGTGCAGCTAGAACTGCTTTGGCACCTATCGTCCGTTGGACCTTCAACTGATATTCTGGTGGTGTCTGAGTAACTAGTTCGGATTGGAAAATGAAGCCGGTGTGGCGACGTTGAGTTACAGAGGAGAAACCCGCCGCTATCTTTCGTTGTGCTCCCAGTAGCTGTTTCATATGCATGTTCAGTGTTCATCACCTTGAACAAGCCGCATCTATACGTACATGGACATTACACGAAGGCATCTTCGCAAGGCCAGCAAGTCCACCAGCAACCCCGAGAAGTTTGGCGGCTGTGGTAGTACCAACAATTGCTGATAGATTGGGAGCAAGCACATTCATTCTTGAGCTGACGTACATGAATATCTAGTATTATGTTAAATAAAGATGAATGAAACTGGAAACGTAACGTACCTTTTTACGAGCCTCTTCTAACCGATCTGCAAGGTCACAAGCGCGTTCTACAGCAGCCCAGTCGGCGTCTGCCAGGCGTTTACCAGTCGTTGTGGTTGCAGTGACGACGACACTCATGATGATGGCTGCCGGAAGGATTCCAGTGAGATCAACTTTCGTGAGGTCCTACGAGTCCGTCAAACATTTAGTTATGACATGCAGTTGATTGACCATACCTCATTATTGGCTAGTGTCCTGACAGACCGAATGAACATGGAAGGGTCGGTCACCAACTGTTCGAGCTCGGGAAACTTGGGGGCGTAATGGTCTCGGATGAACTAAAGGGTAGCGACAAAGAAGAAAAGTCAATACCTTAATTAAGGGAATGCAGATAAGTCTAAATTGCCTTGTGCACGACGAGGATTTCGTTGTCAACATCCACAGAAAGATTGTTAGCTTGCACGATAAGGTTATACTCAGGGTTCATGTGTGCAGGTAGCGCCATTGCAGCCGCTGTGCTTGGGTTGGCTTGATATTTTTCAATTTCCTACTTCAAAGTAAGCGTAGGGAAGTAATCATCAACTAATATATAGCGCACCTTAAGAATATCGACCATCTTCTTGCTACCTTCCAGTTTAGCCACCTTGCTAACGTCTGCAATACCACCAAGATCCATCCGCTGAACTTCCTCTGCGTCCAACTCGTCAGCAGGCTTCACACCTCCCTCAAGAATTAGGCCTCCAATCTCCTGCTGGTCTGCCCCTTCCTCCTGCTCCTCGTTGTTAGACATTTCATCATCCGAGTCCAGGTTGTTTTCTGCTTTGCGTTTGAGACCATTTGAAGGAGAGCCGTTGGCAGGAGTTACTTTGGCGACCTCCTGATCTTCCGGGTAGTCTCCCCCGCCGTCAGAGAGACCGTCTAAGTCAGCAAGAAGCTCGTCAGCAAGACCACTCATGACTGCACTAGTGGTAGAGCCAAGAGGCCCGTGGGAAAGTGATCGATCGCTGTGATGTGTTCACTTGAATCCTGTTATGTAAGTAACTCCAACTTCAACTTCAACTTGAAGCATGAGTCAACTGAATTCATCCACCAAATGGGAAATCAGTTTCACAGTGAATCGCACCTGAAGTTTCCTTGTTGATATAACCCCTGCATGGGCACGCATCGTCAATCTGAAAACATGAATTTTGAATCTCGCCTTACATTCAAACCGCGTCTTCAACAGGCGGCATCTGCAGAATCATCAATCGCTCGACCCTCGATCCCCAGCCATTTTAACGCGCATCGCCAACAGGTGTCTTCGCCATCCATTCAACCTGCGTCAAACCAGCCTTTGTCGCATGATTTTATCTCAAGACAAAACTATCTTCATGTGTACTTATTACTAGCATCTGGAGATCGACTGGCCTCTCAGTGCTTTCTTTCTAGAGGGTACTAGCTTATTCTCCGCAGGGAATACTATGTCGCTACAAAAATCATCTATTCCTATGGACGGAGAAATAGATATCGCAACATAAATCGTAGGCAGACAATTTCTTAAGGATTGTGTTCCGAACATCTGAAATTTGCATTCGTTCTGAACCCGCCGTTTGCCCTCTCCAGAATATTGACCATCACACCCTTGTGTTTCATTCAAGTGGCCCTTCTCATGAAGATTACAGCTGAACCAGAGAATAGCTCTAGAAAAAGAAAATGCCGCAAGTGGATGGCAGACATACTGGCAAGCATATAGGCAAGATCCGCAAAATTCGCAAGCATACCCGCTGTCGCAATCATGATGGGTTGAATATTCTCGAGCACGGAATCATGCCCGTTTACCAGGTACTCTCGACGTTTTCGGAACATCAGCCCTTTGCTTTGCACGGGATTGTGGAACTTTTATTCCTCGCCAAAATCATGGTAGTTATCTCCCTTATGCGAATAGTAAGCATGTCAAAGCTACTGCTTGATGTTTTTCCTGCCGAACTGATTCAGATACAATCATCTGGGAATCTCCCTGGAGTGCACGATTCGAGGATGACGCGACCCTCGGATTATGGATGCTCACTCATGTATTATTGCCGCGTTTATTCCGAGTCGTCGTGCCGTCACGTCCATTTGAGGAGGCGTCACTTGCTTGGGTATGTACGATTTTCATATCGGGTGGTTGTCTGATTAAAACTACAAAGCGTTGTCATGCGATCGGCCCACGAGGAGTATCTGCGCCCGCACCATACCCGCTTGATGTTGGTGTCGGTCCGAAGCGGTTCACTGAGTGCCCCTTTTGTGCCAACTTAATCAAGGTTTCATACACAGGTACCGCGCTCCGAGATCTTTCCGTCACACTTTGTGATTGAATGCCTGGGTTGAGTATGTAAGGCCGTCCGTTGCGTCGCGTCAATTATCTCATTCTCACAAACAAACATCCGTGTCTATGGGATGGAGTTTACTTATCGTCAATTTAGATTGTCGAGCCGCTCCACGGGCTGGCCATGGATGCGATGTCCGGCTCAGAGGACTCTACTTTTTTTCCTGGAATAAACCCCAAGTAGTCAACCATCCTACGAGTTCAAGTCCGTTCACCCAATACGGCATCACCCTCAGGTGTTTCGCGGCATGAGTAAAGACCCCAGTATAGGCGGTTATATGCCTGATACCCTTGTCATTTGATAATCTGGTGTGCGGCGTTGTATTCCTTTGGGAAATGCCAAAGCTGTATTTTTTTTTTTTCGAAAATAGCATCCCCACTCTCTGAAGCCCCCGAAAAATAAATCTTCCCCAAGGAACAGGCCTAAAAGCATGTTTGATTAATGCCTCATGTCAAGGACATCATACACGGTCAAGCACGGTTTGAAGCCTCTGTGCCTTCTCTCTTCAATCATGATGTAGGACCACGATTCTATAGGCAATCACTACCTTGTGTCATTTCAGTCCTCCATCATGGGGGTTGTTGTTTGACTGACAGTTTCCTGATTTAGGAGATAGTCGTTAGATTAAGAATGGGTGCTTCCAATTCTTCCGTCACGGTTCGCACGCAAAAGCAGTAGTACTACATGACCTCAGGCTGTGTCCGAGGGATATGACACCCGGATTCCCGGTGTTCTCCAATAGCTCTGTCAGGTATTCGAATTGGGAAGTCCAACCCTGATGATGCATCGATGATCATGTACATTTCTCTGTCTCCTAGGCATTTAATTAATAGCCGTTGTCGAGGCAAGTTCCCTTGTATGGAGATTGCTTTGAAGGTACTCCGCATTGACGCGTGTAGTTGGAGTTGAACGTTGGACGCGCTCAGGCCTGCCACTGGTGGAGTGGTGACGCGATGCAAACTCGATTGTGACGTCACGACGAGCGGTGCTTATGTATTGTGTGGACGCTGTGGTTTCAGCCGCTACTTACTAACCCCTTGAACTGAACGTTGAGAACGACGGCCAAACAGTCATGCCCACTGGCACCGGCGTCGTCGACGCTTTCAAAAGTAATTCTGCTCTCTCAACGTTATTCCCGATTTTCAATCCTCCTTTCTTATCCTCTAGATCTCATCCGACACGGAAAGCATCACAACAATCACAACGTTCGCAACGACGTACTAAAATCACGTAACAACGACTACATAGATGAATCCTCCTCGCCCTCACCTTCTCCAAATTCTTCCCGTGGTTTTCGACACCAGCAGGCACAAGCACACCAGGATCATCATCATATCACATCGCCCGAATCACAGCCCCCAGAATCCTCCCCTGGTCATCGTGAAGCTGCTGAAATGATAGTCAACGAAGAACGTGAAGCTAGTTCCAAGATGCCTTCCTACAAAGGCCTCGAGAACTTCAAACTGCTAGAGAAAATGGGAGAGTGAGTGTCAATCGGATCTTTCAAACATTTTCTTTACAACCTAGTCGTTTCAGTGGTGCATTCTCCAATGTTTACAAAGCACTCGATTTCTCCTCAGGAAAGAAAGTCGCTGGTATGTTTCTCATCTTGACATCCTTCCCGTTACTCACACTCTCTCCCAGTCAAGGTAGTACGCAAATTTGAACTCAACGCATCGCAGGTCAGTTTTTACTGCTATTTGGCGTGGTCAGCGACCAACGATCGGACATGGAGGACTGATATACTTTCTCGTCTTCTCGCTTATATCGTTCTCTTTCATGCGCTGTCCGTGCTCGCGTTCGCCACTGTTAGGCTGGTGAGAAACACTTGAATCCAAGATTCAAGCAAAGACCACGCGTGACAGAGGTGCCCGTTTTCCATTTTCTTCATATCAACTGGTTGTGGAGAACCAAGTCCTTACGTTCCTTTTATTTTTCCTTAGCGAGCGAATATACTCAAGGGTGCGTAGTCTTCCACGCATCCAAACAGCTGATATCTGGTATCTGATTCTTATTGACTCGGTTTCAGAGGTACAAATCATGCGAGGAACACATCACCCATCCATTGTCAAGCTAATATCATTCTCTGAGTCCCCAGAGCATTATTTCTTGGTGCTAGAATGTCTGTACTTACCTTGCTCCTTACTGCGCTCATTCGTCTGACGATAATCCAATAGTAATGGAAGGCGGCGAACTATTCCATCAAATCGTCAAACTTACCTATTTCAGTGAAAATCTTGCTCGCCACGTCATTCTACAAGTTGCAAACGGAATTAGATACTTGCATGAAGAACGAGGTGTTGTCCACCGTGACATCAAACCCGAGAACCTTCTTTTTGACCGAATTCCCATCATCCCGTCAAACCCAGCTCCAGTTCACCGGCCCTACGACGAAGAGAAGGAAGATGAGGGTGAGTTCATTCCGGGAGTCGGTGGTGGTGGCATTGGTCGCGTCAAGATTGCCGACTTTGGTCTCAGTAAAGTCGTTTGGAATGAGGAAACGATGACTCCATGCGGAACTGTCGGGTATACCGCTCCCGAGATCGTGAAGGACGAGAGATATAGCAAGAGTGTCGATATGTGGGCGCTTGGGTGTGTACTGTACACGCTATTGTGCGGCTTCCCTCCATTCTATGACGAGAGCATCAACGTGCTCACCGAAAAGGTGGCTCGTGGTCATTACACGTTTTTGAGCCCATGGTGGGATGATATCAGTTCTCTTGGTAAGGCCATATCTATGTCGACTGATCAACACCAACTCACCTTCTCTTTTAGCCAAGGATATCATAACACATTTACTTTGTGTTGACCCAGCACAACGTTATACCATCGACGAGTTCCTTGCTCACCCATGGTGCACAGCGTCCGCCGCTCCACCTCCACCCCCTACACCCTTCATCTATGGTAAGGATCCATCAGGATTCTCGCACCGACCACTAGATTCCCCACTTCTATCGGCTGCCCACGGCGGGCGAGCACACGAAGGCCGTAGTCCGGGGTTGGCAACACTAAAGGAGGCTTTCGATATTACGTATGCTGTGCACCGTATGGAGGAAGAGGGAGCGCGGAGACGGAAGTATAATGGACGAGGCGGTGCTGGACCCAGGGGGTTCCTCGGAGGTCTGAATGAGGACGATGAGGATGAGGACGGCGATGAGGAGCAGACTCTGGGTGTTGCAGGCGTAGGTACTAGTGGACCGCGTGATACTGGACGCGGTGGACAACGTGCGAGACAGCCGGTTGCTGCTAGTGCAAAGCGCACACAGAGAACCGGATTTGAGCTAGACCTGGATGGCGCGACCTTGCTTGAGCGACGGCATCGACGTCGTGCAGGACCTGTCGGGACAGTGGTAGTAAGCAGTCCTTTGTCAGGGAAGACGGTGAGCAGTCCATTAAGAATAGAGGGGTTAACGATGGAGGAAGATTCTGAAGAGGCAGGTATGCATGGCGTGCATGTTGGTCGCCTCGCACCAGGCATCCCATGATGACGTGCATATATGAATGATCCGGGAAGTAATTCAAATGTCATGCGGTCTACAGCATCCACATTGCAATCTCGTTGGACAGTCACGACAACACGCATAACGCATATCGACTTTATCGGCATCATGATGAGGATTTACTTTTTTCCTGAGGCAGATATACGCATACAAAAGGACGCTTTAATTCTTATGTTTATGCTCTTCTCATACCTTTGGCGGACATGCTTCTCTTGCACGCCTTGCTACTTCTCCGGTTTTGCGGGTTGAATGATCCATGTTGTATATGTAGTTTTGTTGTTATCGTACGTCATTTTGTGTCTGTATTATTTTGGCCTCTACTAGACGCGTGTATGCGCATGCGCAATCTGATTGCATCCGGCTTGAATAGATTGTAAGTAAACGTTTAAAGGAAGCGCTCGACAACCTCAAAAGATATGTCGGAATTTGCACCCAGATATTTACATAGATAATCTAGAAATAGGCCTCGGAAAGTAGAAAGCTCAGAAAGTAGAAAGAGCAAGTGAATAAAACCCCCGATTACTTGAAGTCGATCAGTACCTGACAGATTGATATCGGCCGTACTATCAGAAAATGCAGTATGCAGTAGTCCGAACTCATGCATCGCCAAACGGTCGGAACCAGATGGCCTGGCCCCGGACGGATCGACCCGGTATGGCGTTAAGAGCGCGAGAGCGAAGGAGAAACTCTCAAGGGACGACGGAGATCCACTGTGATTGAACAAAACTGATGCGATAAACGCGTGTGCGGTGACAAGTTGGATGCATAGATATATCCCCGAAGAGACGGCTTGAGGGTCCCATAGGTCCTGACGGGCGCAGAACGATTGGTGGTACATGAAAATGGTATATCCCGAGGGAACAGACCTAGACTGCCGTTCTCTAGTAATCAGCAAAAAGGCCTAACAACATACCCAAAGACTGTCCTGAGATTTGGTCAGCTATTCGAAGGGCGAGGTCGCTCAAGTTCACCGAAGCGGAAAGGCCGTAATGGCTATGTGTTAAACGCTCAGGGATGTCTACATGTCGAAAAGATATGAGCTCACGTCATTTTTGTAGGAGCAGCCATGGCCAGACATCGCTCAGTGATTTGCCTGAAGTCCAACTCAGTTCTAAGGCCGACTATAAGCTGACATCAAGATGGACGTAAATATATGGTCACACGACGTCGAAGCGGGGCCAAAGTCCTGGTGGATGTCGGCCAGAGACAGCACGCTAAGCCAGCCATAGGCAATATGAAATCATACTAAGCCCAGACTATAGCTATCCATTTCAAGTTCTTTGGAGAGTTTCCACAGAGAACGGAAGCATATGCCATGGCCAGTTGTGTTGCGGTACTACATTCACGTGCAGGGTCATAGTGATCCCGGCGTCGTAATCCTGAACTTGTATGCGCCCCGCATGTACACCAATATATAAAAATCTTCCGAGTCCATGTGAGATATACATACATGGGCCGACGCCTGTGACACAATGCAAGTTGGAGTGGGTCGATGTGAAATATCTGCTCAGGTTTGAAGTGGATGCCTGACAGCGATATGATGAAAATTGACCGCGTCACAAGGAGGTAGTATAGTAGACGAACCGGCTGTTTCAAGTACCAGAAAAAATCCAGAAACTTGCTAAAAATCCTGCCGTACGCATGTCAGTGTCAGTGTCGCGGTGACTTCGAGTCGGTGTACGACCCTGCTTTCAAATTGCGACCTTGTGCCAGTTATAGGTTGTGAATTATTGAGCCCAGATGATGGGGTACCGGTCTGGTCAATCACTGGCTCAGACTTTCCAGCAACAAAGAATCGGACGATAACGAGTTCAAGTTTGCATACTCATATGAAATGCAGACTCAGTTAAAATGCGCCACATCCTTTCTAATGGTCCGTGCGCAGCTGGCGGACTATAAAAGGAATGGCAAAACATAAGAATAGGTCATACTTACCTTGATGGCACAGGCCCACCTGGGTTTGTGGGCCATGGAGATCCTCCATAGCACGGCGACCCTGTCCATCCAGGGGGTGTCTGTGGCTTGTATGTGCTTCGGCTCATGCACCGTCTCTATATTTTCCTGTCCCGCTTCGGCCACTCTGGCTGGGCGGGCCCTTTTTTCTGTCTTTTCTTTATCCTAACCCTAACCCTAGTATACACTGGTGTAGTACATACTTTGAATTGCACATGGTACAACTACTTGCAGGTAATGCTTGTGAGAACAAACTGTGGCCCACGGTAAAGATGCTCCGAAAAATATACACTAAAGATGTACATAGGCCAGAATCAGTGTATACCAGCCAGTAGTGTAGATATCGATGATGCCGAAAGAATCCGCCTTGGACCGCCTTGAACCGCCGGCATCGATATCACAATTCACGACGATCAACGCCACATAGAACGCCACATAGTGGCTATACGTCGACGAAGAGCTGCTCGAGACTTCTGGGTGCCTTTCCCTTGAGCGCTTCCGTAAATATCTGATCGCTTGTGTATACCCGAAGGCTGCTGATTCGGACATCACCAGACATCACCTCACCTCAGGGTAGTACGGTCGAGCTATCAGAACGTTTAGTAAACCACATCAGGCATCTATTATCCTCAGCAACCCACTAGCACATGTTCAACCGGAAGTCAGCTGAGTGACTAGATCGCAAGCATGATATCATTGGTGGACTCGGATGTGGCAGTCAAGATAGCGTTTTGGCTGATGCCAGTGCATGACATTCTTCTCTGTTTTTTCTCCTTATGTCTATTGTCCTGTCAATCGGATCTGTGCAAATCTGGAGCTTCCTTCGTATGTCAGGCCGCTGAATAATTGACCACAGTTGACCACACTATATCCTCTTCAAATCCACAGATGTGCCACTTCGTGAGTAACAGCCGACACCGATGCCCGAGGATACCTGACTAGTCAGGAACATTTGTACATACCCAGACTCCGAATGGCACAGCTGCAGTGGGTTGTTTGGCCCTCGTGGTTGTCCATAGTGGGAGGGCAACATCATCTGTACTGAACAATTTACCAAGTTCATGCCCTGCGCATGGTAAACATTTCCGTATAAAGCCAAGTGTAGCCTGGCGGTCCACACGAAGCATTTCCCTGCACTGACGCGTTGACAAGTCGTAATCGTGCCCAGGATGTCAGAGCGAATGTTTACGATATCTCCCCCGATCAGATCGTGGTTGGATCGAGACTGAATCTGAACGGTAATACGTTTCCATATCGGCAAATCGTACTATGCCTGATCTTCGACAAGGGGGGCTTATACCAGTGAACTTTACCACAAGAAGACCAAGATCACACATCACGATATAGGTAGTGCACCGGGCTAAGCCCGGCATCTCGTAATGACGTTGAAAAAGCGGAACATTCCGTAGTGGTCATTATAGAGGGTATCTGCAGGATAGAGTAACTGTCGTGGGTATGTGGCGGATTAAAGAAATCACGAAACGGCAAGTGCGATGCATATGCAAATCAGAGTGTCCTGGGAAATTCGACACGGTCAGGGAATACGCAAATACGGAGCCGAAGTTCAACTAACGTTGGTATACATTTCCTGAGCCATGACATCGGTATCCTCCCAATGACAAACCATATCCGCACTTGTCAACGTAATGAGGATGGAAAACAGGAATAGAGGAATACAAACATACCGACCACCTTGCCCCATGTTCTCACTTATCTGCGTCAGCACGATGTACTTACTGTGGCAGGACAACTTTCAGAGGAAATTGAGTACAGCACTTGATGTCACTCACAAGCCTTGGGGTTGAATAACAATCATTCTTTCCTTGACTCGTTCTCCGATATCTTTGATCCAACCCTTGACTCGATCTCGGTCTTTCGCCTCTGGCCATGACGTGTTTTGGAATGTGGATGAGAGCAACTTCTTCATGTACGCTTTGAGCAATTCAGAATCGAACTTGGGTCGAGGAGACGTAGCATTGGAGCGAGGAGGTGGCGGGGAACGTAAACCCGTCGCGTTCGCCATTGAAAGTAACTCGTTGGAACCCAATTCAATGTTTGAATAATCGTGACTCGATCAGTTATTTTTATCCGACCACGTGTGGGCGCAGATATTCGAGTTGAACGTGCACGGAGTCCGACACAGGAAGCTCCCATGTCGTCTATATCATTTCCTACGGAGCAGCAGGCGTCGTCTGCAAACAACGGACATTTTTATCCGCCATTCGACGGTAATTCGTCATTTCAAATGAACCCTCTGTCATCCCATCCACCGCGGACACCCAGAACCTCGATCATATCCTCGAGCTCGACAGCACATGCGTATGACTCAAGCCTATATGAAACAAGGGACGAGGCAGAAAAATCTGTAGTTGCTGACGAAGAGGATGATGACAGCGAAGAAGAGGCGAAAGTGGTGAAAGGCAAAGTCAGGCGGGAGGAGGTGTGGCGAGAAATGTTCTTAACAAGTAATGGCAGGGACAAGGCCTTCGTACGTTCTCTTTGTGATTATACCTATAGACATTCTTATTCCGTGTGTCATGGCAGAAACTAATGCAGTATTCTATCCGATTATACCTCCTTGTTCATACTTCAATAACGACTAGCAAAGTGCTGAGACGACCTAACCGTTCACCATGGGAGCTAGAATTGATCAAACGTCTCCAGTCCACTGCTTCCGGACTGTCCTTCTCAAGGTAACCCTTGTGCTGTTAGTCTTCGCTTATTGTTTTGATAATTTTGGACGACATAGGAAGCTCCTACTACTGTTCAACTGGCTCGGTCCTCTCACAGCCGTCATGGCCCAACAAACAGTGCCCTTTTCTGCTGAACAATCCACCGAAGCTCGGAAGAGGACTACGAAGCCACTTATCCAGTCACTTTTGTATACACCACCTCCAGTCCTTTTGGAACTGGTACATGCTGTTGCTGACGATGTTGCAACCTTCTCTAAGCTCGGACTGTTGGGGTCGAAGATTGGAGCCCGTGCGGATCGCTTTTCGGACTGGTGCTGGTTTCTTGCTACCTTGGTCGGTC